>JALLBH010000387.1:0-23485 GCA_036940005.1 Skeletonema menzelii | reverse complement strand
GGGAGTTAATCCGTGTTGGCGATTCTCGGCGAGAGGGGCAGGTCCTCTAAAGCAGAACCCCCATCCCATTCAAATGCGTAGAAGTTCATCCCTTGCACCAAAGCAGTGTTGTCGTAGAGCAGCTTGTCGTGACTGCAGCAGCTGATTTCGTCCCTCAGAAGTAAAAGAAACAAAAATGAAGCCGATATCCGCTGCAGAGAGGAAGCGTCAAATTCGAGAGCGGAGGCGGCTAAAACAAAGCCGTGTGTCGGCTATATCAACAGCGACTTCTGCCTCGAAGGAGATGGCTGATGGTGGTACCACATCACAAAATAATAGTTGTGCCGATATAGGCGTTGAAGATGTTGAGTGCTCATTATTGCAAAACAACATCGCATCTAGCAGCGACGTCGACAACGACAAAGCCCCCCCAAAAGAATCTTCAATGACTTTGTTTTCGGTTGTCATGAGTCGATCAAACAAAGATAGTTCTAGCGTAAACAACGATTCAACAAAAGACAAAAATGTTACTGCCACAACTCCGAAAGCGAACAAGAAACAAATCTCTCCAACCAAAAGCCCTGGTGGTTATGACGTATTGAAGGCGTTGGATGTCGCAAATGTGTACAATGAACATTTAGTAAAAATAGAACATGAATCCGGCAGCAATCAAGGTGAAAATGATGTAGAGCCTGAAGATGAGTGGATGGATGCACACATCATTTCGAAACGATCTCATCTGAATTCTGATGTGACGTATGAAGGTAGTGTCAAAGAAAATCTCTTGGATGGCATGGATGCTGAAATTATTGAAGAGACCAGACAAATGATTGACAGGGCCGACTTGAATCGCATGAAACCCTCAACCTACGATGAACCTATTGGGGTCGGTGTTGTAGATTGGTCTCTGAAAAAACGATTACGCATTGAGAGCGTTCCAGGACGATGTCTCCCCGGAAGTAGGTCGTCATTTGCCATGGGAAAGAATTCTGTTGAGCAGCCTTTAGATGATGGGTATGTGCATCAGCTGGCAATACAATATCTATCAAATTTGCCAATGGGTGCTAATGAACGAGAGTCATCTACTGCTGAATCTTTAGAGGCGAAGTGGAAGGCGAGCACAATGTATTATCAACATCCTTCTGCGTATCCTCTTCCTCCAACTATACTACAGGAATGTCCGAAAGCGGAACAAAAAATGACGCATTGCGATGGTAATCTTTCGTCTTTTATCCGAGGTCCTCGTTCTATTTATCATCGATTACGACTTGCAGGCTCTGGATCCATGGGTGGATTAGGCGAGTCTGCCACATTGACTAGCGAGAAATCAAAAAATGGAAGCACAGTTTCCTCCTATTCTGATATATCGAAACTTTTGGAACAGCGGAGGTATGAATGGAAAGAAGCATTTAGATCTTTATTCAACTCATGGAGAACAGAATTAAGACAATTAGAGGTACGCAACTCAATGCGTGACGGGAATGGGAGATTGTCATCATTGAAAGACGACAAATACAAACCTCCGACTACAAGTGAAGTCTTGCGATGCTCATTCTACTCGATCAGACCAGGGCAGGTGGTATTGTTTAGAAGTTGTTTTATGCCGGTAAATCTTGATGGCCGGGTCAAACGGTGTATCATGCCAATGGTAGTGTTTTCCTCAACAACCCTTCACCTGCGATCAATGCTTAACTCCATGGGCATCAAGATGCGCGTGCTTAGTGGGTTGGACTCCAATGAAAATAGAGAAGAGTTTTTCTCGGAAGAAAACCTGAGAGAAATCGATGCTCAGATACAGACGAGTGGTGTGAGCGGTGACACCGAGTCGGTTCACGCGGAGCTGGAGGCAATCAAATGGGCAGGGGTTAGTGACGGCAATGTAACCGTGGCCCAAAAGAACAAAAAACGAAAGCTGGATGACAAATCTTTCGCCAGCCCTCTATACTGTGTAGGCTACAATGATTGCTCAGCGGTGTACGAGCTTTTCATAAATACATGCGGACTTTCTTTGAGCTCCCATAACAGTCCCTTTGAACAAAAGTTGGACACAGATGCATCATCTGACGTACCGTTGCTTCTATGCCGATCTCTTGGCTCGTGTATGCACTTCACGTTGAAAACATTGTGCGTGAGTGTCCGAAGGGACTACGGGTACATGAATCAAATGAGTTCTAGCAGAGAAGATCACAAACAAGATGCGACTGATGTACGTACAACCTTAGAGCTTCGAGGTCCTATTTTACCCTGTGCCCTCCGCGATATCACATGTTCATTGGTAGATTGGATGCTGATGGATAGCCATCACGCACAATCCGTCTCGAATCAGACCCTGAAGTCGAAAGCTACAGATGAAGGTGTTGGTTCTCATCATTTTGCCTTGTTCTTACAGTCTCACGAAGGCGAATACACCGCTCATGCCCCCAAATCAACAGGGTTATCGTCGTCGTCTTTGTTCAATGGATCGAAGATTTCAGTGGAGCAAAATGAAACATCAACGTGGCACGAATGTTCTCACGGAGAGCTTCTAAATGTCTTGGTATGGGATATACAGCGTTCAAACTACGTTTCGTACAACTCAAAACATCTCTCCGCCAGTTCAAGAACATACTCATAATTTTATTACATTGCTATGATGCGTACCAACTGATCAGTCTCTATTTCGTCCAGCTCTGTTCTTCAGTTCTGGAGCCTTCACGCCGTACTTTCTAGCTGAAACGAAGACCTCTTGCAACAAATCGTTCCCCTCTTCTCCAGGATGGTGCTTCAGAAAATTTTGAACAGATTCATAGAGGTACGAAAATATTGTGTGACCTGGTTTCATATCATTGTCTTCCATTTTCTTCAGTACATCAAATGCAATTGCCATACTCCTTGGAGTATCTTTTTTTTCCTTCGTTGCTGCACATATCTTCATCATCAAGGGGTAGATTCTTTTATTGGGAGATGCGCTTTCGGTGTCGTCTTCTTCATGATCATCAGAGATGAGGTCCTGCCCTGATTTCCCTTCGACTATCTGCACTAGCTTGAAAGCACGTTCGGCTGCACCAACGTAGCCTGCTGTTGCCGCCGTGTACCAACATTCAAGTGCAAGCAAATATCCATTTGAGAATGGCTTGAGATCCCTTTGGTACGTACTTACAGTCTCCATTCGTGAAAGGATTTCGTCGGCATATTCTCCGGCCTCGGTAGATCCTGTCTTGCGCCAGAGTTGTAATAGAAATATGAACGTGACACGAGTCGGGTAAGACGTTTCGTATCGAATCATTGAATCAAGAAATGCTGTAGCTTCCTTTGCAACTTCGGACCTCATCTCTATGCTACTCTTGTCTTTGGGAAATGAGATATCGATGTCCTTCTTAGCTAGCGCTCGAAGAATATTGTTGTACGTTCCAGTTGAAGGAGCAAAGGAGGAAGTGGATCCCTCACGGAAGCGGTGTCCCGATTGTTCTTCGAGGCGGTGCTCAATCATCTTTTTTAGCAACGTCGTGCCCAGCTTGATGTACATAGTGTCACCGCTTCTGGAATAAATGTCAACAAGCCAGTGGTACGTGTCCATGTTTGGCTTGACAAATGACTTTGTTGTACCTTGTACATCTGGTTCTCCTGCTGTATCACCGATAGGCTCGTCATCACAAGGCTGCGCGCAATTGATATCGACAATGCTGCGATAATGTTCTTCTCCAATCGTTTTCAAAAGAACACGATTCGTTGTTTTGCACAAAGTGGGATCGCCGTCTTTTCCAGCTTTTGCTAATGCATTAAGTGATAGGTTCAATGATAGTATGTTTGGATGGATGCCATCATCATGCAGCTCAGTGAGTTGTGTCAATAGTGCCTCCGCCCTCTCTAGTATGAACTTCCTCCTTGACCGCTCTTCCCGTTTGGAGATCCTGTTCTCGTTGTCAGGGTGTTTAGGAGAGAGTGGTTTGCACAAGTTACAAAGCCCGAGCAAGACAATGTTGTAGGCATCAACATCTGGGGCACAGTGTATCCAACCTGATTGCTGTAGCGAGTGCATTTGTGTGATCCATTCTTCGGCTTGTTTGACTCCTTCGATACTCCATAGATCAGAATTTTGTCGCATGACATTGTGGAAGAGTTCCCTAACAACAGAAGATTCTTCAGTATCATCCTTGCCGGTACTTGATGGTATCGCGGTATCCCTTGAAGTTTCCTGGGCCTGCGTGAGACAATTGACCGATATCCAACGATTCAGTAGCCGATTGGAACGTTGTACTGATTTGGTCTTCTCATCCATCCCAAAACAGTATGCCAATTGATTAGCCAGTATCAACTGTTCAACGTATAATGTTGTTTTTGGAGTAAATTCAACATTTTGGTGCGATACTACTACATTGTCAATGTTGTCAAGAGTAACTTCAACATGTTTTTGCGAATTGTTGATTGATGGGGGTACCATCTTTCCATCTGCACGTTTCCACGACTCATCGAAAGCGCTGTGTTTACTGCTGTTATTGAGTAAAAATACATCACCTAAAAACGAAGATAATTTCCCCAACACCTTTGTATCATTTTGCTCATTTACCAGCTTCTGTCTCTCTAAAGTAGCTTTCGCCTTCGAAATGGCACCTATTCGATTACGGTACAACGTTTCGAGTGCCTCAAGATACCTCTCCGCTTTCATGATGGAGTCTAAATAATGAGAGAGCATCGCTGCTGATGTATCAGATTCGGTGACTTCTTCTTCGTCGTTTCTATCTCTGCTTTGTGCGATCTGGGCATTACACGCAGTTTCAGCGATGTCAGTAAAACCCATAATCAATTTGTGCAGATCTGATGCAATGTCCTTGTACAAATCTTCTGTTGCAAGAAGGTCAGCAACATTGACATTGTTAGACGTCCCTGAATCATCTGATGTGAAAAATGTGCCCTTTGAAGATGATATTTGTGTTGCCTCTTCCTCTTTTGCATTCTTGTCTGCATATGCACCAAAGTTTTGAAACGAGATCTCACCAAGCATCTCGTTGTACACATTAATTTTTGTCGTCAACTCTCTTTCCAGTTGTTGTACATCTAGATTTTTAATTGATGCGTCACGTTTGGTTCTATTCAGTGACCGACGATTGCCACTACTCGGTTTTCTACGATGTTTGGATTGCTTTCTTGCCTGTTTGCTGCCATTGTGATTATGCCTACCTCCAGATCTAGAACGCAGTTTTGCTGAACCTGATCGGGATCCATGGCGTTCTGTATTGCCACCTCTGCCTCTACCTCTTCCTCCATCTTTATCATCATTTGGGCTTCGTGTACGATAGGCAGGTGGTATTAGATAGTCAGGCACTTTGGATAAGTAAGCTGCTTCGGAAGAGAAGTGTATCCGAT
This sequence comes from Skeletonema menzelii, assembly GCA_036940005.1. Taxonomy (NCBI): domain Eukaryota; phylum Bacillariophyta; class Thalassiosirophyceae; order Thalassiosirales; family Thalassiosiraceae; genus Skeletonema; species Skeletonema menzelii. The sequence goes on along the minus strand of JALLBH010000387.1, from coordinate 18,163 downwards.
GCCCAAGACGTGTTGCAGATGCAGATCGAGAAAATACGTTGCTGCGACCATCTCTAACTCTATAAAAAATGTTGTTGAAGCATCGCCTCGATCCTCTATGCGATTGCCGCAGCAACATGTCCTTTATGATGGGCATGATCTAGCGTGCTGAGGAGTGGCTGGTGCCTGGTGCTTTTGGCTTTTGCCGAGCGCGAGAACCGAGAATGCTGGCGGACGCTGGATGGCCGGCGGGCGGGCGTGAGCAATTGCCATGAGAAGAAGAGAGAAAAAGGAAGAAGAGGGAAGGCTCTTGATCAGCGCCAATCATCTTCGAAATGGATTTTTAGACGCTCTTCTTTGTTGGTAGGAGTATGTACGTTCAGTTGTCGTGCAGTAAACCATTGGCATTGCCCCATCACCATGATGCTACCATCGCCTTCACCAGCTGTACCACCAGGTGCGAGCAGCTTCTCGTCGCTGCCATCGCTCACCTCGACGACTGCTCCTGGAAAAATCTTCAACTCGCGTTCGGAACTTCAAGAGCATTACAAGTCTGATTGGCATCGCTACAATCTAAAACGACGTGAAGCGGAGCTGCCTATGTTGAACGAGGCTGACTTTAACACTAGATTAGAGGCCGCAGTAGCACTTAGGAAGGAACGAGAGGGAAGGGAAGCCCGAAGTGGTGCAGATCATCGTAAAGATAAATCAAATAAGACGAAGAAAAGTAAGAAGCAGGCTAAGAAAGAACACAGGCGAAAGCCAATGTATGCCAAAAGAGAGGATGATCTGACTACTGCGCAAGATGACAACGAAGAAAACAATGACATGGACCGTGAAGAAGAAGAGGAGGAAATGGCGGAGGAGGAAGAGCAACCTGAAATAAATCCCTGCCAATCTCTCTTTGATAGTCACATCTCCAAATCACCAGAAGCTAGTCTTGACTATATGGCCAACAAATACTCGTTCTACTTGCCAGACTCTGAATATTGTATTGATCTTGAAGGTCTGCTTGGGTATTGCTCTGAAAAAATTCGGATAGGTAACATCTGCCTCTACTGCCAGAAAATGTTCAAATCTGGAGAAGGAGTAATGAAACACATGAGGGATAAGAGACATTGCAAAATTTTGTACGAAGCCGGTAAAGATTTGGATGAATTTGGCGTGTTTTATGACTTTAGTGAAGCAAACAAAGAGTATTTGGGTGGTAGCAAAGAAGATGCTATGGAGGAAGAGGAAGGCGGCGAAGAGTGGGAAGATGTTTCTGATGATGAGGATATGGAGGATGAAGATGAGGATGTGGATGACGACGATATGTATGCTGCTTACGAAAAAGAGATTACTACACATGGCTTCGATATCACTCCATTGGGGGAACTTGTGTTCCCAGATGGGCGAATTGTTGGGCATCGTGGTCTGGCTAGGTATTACAAACAAAGATTTGCTCCTGATCGCACAGAACGAGCTGCCGTCAGAGCCGCCAAGGAAGCTGCCGGAGATAGGTTATATGCTGGAAGAGTTTACAACTTGTATCAATTGAAGAATCAGAGAGAAGCGAATGAGAACAGTACTGAGGGCGAGACTTCTTCCTCTACAGCCTTGGCAACGATGGGTCGGTTGTCTGGCAATATGCCCACAGGCAGAATGGGTAAAGGCATTCTTGTTGCTGGTGGAGGCAAGGGTGGTTTCACGTCTCTCTCATTGTATCACTATCGTGCTGTTGTCAAGAAGCAACGCCGTGATGATGCAAGGGGGCAGAGGTTGCAACAAAGATCAAGAATGAATATGAATAGGATGGACAAGAAGGCAAATAACAAGATGAATGGCGTTATCACTGCTTTGGCGCCGAGGTAAACTAAGTTAGGACGGTAAAACGGCTTTGTAATGAATATGAACATGATCCCTCAATAAACTACACGTTGCAACCCAGAAAGCGCCGTTCAAACGCTTCTACAGCTTCCCTCGAATTCGTCGGAGTTGAACACTCTCCATCTTGCACTGTCGATTTTTCCTCATTGTCGTTGTTTGATGCTGTTGATGATGCGGCAGAAAACTTCTCGGGATCCGTCATGTGGGCTAAAATTCTTTCTGCCTCCTCACGGACACCTTGGCTCAACGTTTTTTGATTTTCACATTTGTATTGACTTGCTAGAGCCATGAGATCATTCATCAAAGATATTGGATCGAAGTGTATCAACTCGGCGATGATCAGCGAAACGAGACGATGCAAGGTGGATAGACAATCTTGCATACTTTCTCCAAGCCCTGCCTCTATGTTGCTTCTTATCTCATTGACGACGACCCTGGATATTATATGAACTGCTTCACCAACACAAGACAAAATGTCACCTCTTTCCTCAGAAATAGCCAGCTCGAGCGCTTTGGACTGAAACGCGCATTCGCAGGCAAGAAGAAGAGAGCGAGGTAACTCCAGCCGCTTTAATTCACTAAAAATTGACAGAAATAATTCCCAGTCAATTGAAGTTTGATTGTTGACGCAAAGATTCAAGAGAAGCAAGTAAAATCTTCCACTTAAACTGCGAGATGAGACGCCTCCATGGTGACGCCAAATAGTCCGTGCGAAAGAGACATAGTTCATCGAGCTCAATTGGACCAAGTCGGAGTGGGGTAAGGGAAGACCCATGGCTTCTATTTCCGCTGCGACAAAAGAGGCAAAAGTGAACTTGTTGATAGCATCATCAGTGACTTTGCTGACAAGACCGTCTTCGGTCAAGACTCGAAGCAGTAAATCATGGGGGCAAAGTATGGATGCCACTCTCAAAGCGCGGTGGCGCATTGCAAATGAAAAAGATTTCGCCTTGTTAGCCCCACGAGAATCGTCCTTGATGTAACTGTGATCTTCCTGAATTGTTGACAAAATGCTGTTGTTGCCGTCAAAGGACACGCTCTCGTCGAATAGAGGTCTGTATGAAGATGTTAATGCATTGTCTTCCCTCGCAAATGCAATGTTAAGAAGCTCTTGTGCATGACGCATGGCCATATCGCCTTCGAACAGCCCTGCTCTCAGTTTCTTTGTTTTCAGGAAACTCTTGTTGAAACTGTTATTAATATCTGTGTTTTCATCCTCCTCCTCTGATGTGATTTCATTTTGGCGATGATAATCTTTCGCAAAGCAAGTAACAAACGCAATGCGAAGAGCAACTCTTGAGTTCATCTGATCGTATCGCTCCTTCGATGACGACAGAGGGTTCATGGATGACGGTTCCTCGCTAGTCGGAAGTGAATTTTTGTTTGAAGCATTTGTCCAGGACTGTTCACTAGAACTGAACATTTTCATGTCAATAACAAATTCAGATGTTTCTTCAATGTCTTCAAGTCGCGCACTCGCGTTCATAGGTTCCTCTTCGTTCGTTTCCAAACATTCGGGGTTATTGCAAAAATCAATGTCATCGCTGATCTTCGAATCGTCACCATGCGCGAGCCACTGTCTCATGAGATGACGGGCAATCTTTCCAACAGACACATGCGAATACTTATCTGCAAGTAATTGGCATGCGTCGTGAACAATCGTAGCAAGCGAGCGAAAGCCTGGGGTAGACAAGTTATCCCATTTATCAAGAGCAGATAATGCAGCAGTTAGTGAGCCATGGACGAGGAGTTCTCGTACTAACAGCTCCGGGCTGTATTTTACATTGCCACTAATTGTCGTGTGGACCTTGCGAAGTAAGTCGTTGTACAGAGACTTCATTTTCGTATTTGCATCATGGCGGCTCAACACTTCTTCGACTAGGATTTTGTCAGATAAGCCAGCTCTTGCAGCGTCGATTTGTTGTACTCTTTCCAACGCATCACGTTCCTCGTCAGATCGGTTTCCCAACGATTCAACTTCATCAGAAGCGAGCGTAGCATTTGTGTAAGCTAGGTCAAGGCATTTGAGCTGGTCGTTTGACCCCGTCGAATACTGCTGCGAGCACCACAGAGCAAGATCTGCTTTATCACCGGAGTTTGCTAACTTCTTCGCAACGGGAGCTATGATATCCTCAAATGGAGGTAGATCCTCCCCAACATTGATCAATTTATTCAGACGAAGGATCAACGATCGCGAAAGTATGTAGCCTGTTGGAAGTTGCAGCAATGGACATAAAGAAATGTCAAGAGCCCCTAATACTTCGCTAGAATGCATGCTTTCGAGGACGGCATGGAGAGGCGCGAGAGAATCAAACGCGTTGCTCGGCGCAAATGATCCAATCACACCAACACGATGCGAATTATTGCGTGATAATATTGATGGATCCTCGGGGAGTGGCTCGAACATTTTGTTGTATGCAGGTCTCTCTGACGGAGTATATTTGTCAAAAATTGAAGACAAAATTACCAAAGCATCTTGGCGTCGTTCAATTCGTTCCATTTCTTCAACGTGTGCTTTTCTTCGCGCATCGCTCTTATTCATTAACGCGCCTAACTTTGCAAGGCACTCACGGTAAAGCAAAAGTACCATTGCATGACGATCGTAATCTTTGGCACAACATTCATCTCTTTCAAGATCTAAAACACACTTTCTTAGCACTTTCACTTGATTGAGAATTGGCATGCATGGTAGAACTGATCTAGCTTCGTCTTCAGCAATGATGAGGTTGTATCGCATATCATGGTTTGATTCATTACTTGCGGACTTCGTGTCGGGAGCTACTGGGAAAGATAGGAGGAACTTCACCAGTGCAGATGCAGGAGAGTATTTGTCTAATCCAAAAGTACTCGCAAATTTTCTCGCAAGCCTCAAAACGGAGTTAGAGCCAAGACTATTTGCAGCCTTCCATACTAGTTGCTCACAATAGTTTTGCATCGTTTTCTTAGCGCTTGAGTCAGAAAACTTAGAGAAAACGCTTGGATCAAACGAAAGGTCATAGGAAGAAAAGATGTTCCACCATATTGCGTTGCGAAAGAGATCATTACACTGATCAAAAAATCGTTGCTGTTTCCTCCAAGAAAAGTGAACACCACTGGAATACGAACCCATGCCAAGATATGATCCTATGCTGGCAAGCGCAAGAATACGTGCACAGTCCCTATTACCAATAGCAGAAGGCAATGATGCTTGATATACTTTGAATGCTCTCTCTTTCGGAAGATGCAGTAGAAATGAAACCGACAAGAGTGAGTCAATATTACCATATGTGAAACCGGCATCTGTCCCTCCTAGACTTCTCTCCGCTGAAAGAGCTTTGATATTCGCAACAATTCCATAATCAAATAGGTAGTCGCCAGTTAATGACATCGATATTGAATTCCCGTGCGCAAGTAATCGAAGGCATGTGCTATGAGCGGCATGAGCTCCCAGCATTTGAGAGATCTCTGATGTTGCCACCAGTTGGTTTGATGTAGAAAATAATCCCATAGGTTCGAGCTGCGATACAATTTGACAGTAGGATATACATCCTAATAAAGCGTCGGTTGGTTGTAACAAAAGACCGTCTCCAATATACCAAGTCGGGTGGAGGATCGGAGATGGAGGCAAGACTTTCTGGCAAAATGATGTGGGCTTTTGGTGTGTTGGATACAGGTGAGCAATCTCTGTTTCAAGTCTCTCTCCGACACCGTGATCTGAACGAGCACACACGTCACAGACTAGCTCGACCAAAGTCGAAACGGATAGAGCTGTTGGTAGAGCATCCGTAGGACTCGAACTTATGACATGTTCACGGAGAAGTTGAGATGCCCGTGCCATGTTCTTCATTGCAGTCAACGCGGCATTCGACGGATTTTCATTGGGGAGCATCGATTTCGAAAGTTGATGCGTTTGTAATATTGCTTCATTACAGAGTGTCAGAGCAACCGCAACAATGGATTGAAAGTGTGCGCCGCTTTCAAAACAGCCCGAAGCTTCTAGTAGAATGCTTGCATTTCTTCCCGATGTCTTCGTAATTTGAGAAGCAATTGTTCCAACCACGTAAGACCATACTTTGCCAACTTTTGAAGACTCGCATAACGCCGCACACCAACTTTTAGCGTTCCTAATCAAAGGCTTGATCTCCCTGTGCAAGTTGTCGACGGATGCCTCATTGGACTGATTCGCGAGTGATACAGCTATGATCGGCTTGAGCACCTCTAAAACAACTGATGCAGATGAGGAGGGATCTCCTGACTCAGACAGTGTCAAAAAGATGTCTCTCTCCTTCTGAAGTCTAGCTATGATTTCAAACTGTTTGAGCCTCAACAACGACCCAGCATAATTTGTCGATACATCCCTCAATTTTCCTTCATTTACCATCACTGAAAGAATAGAACATGCAACTCGTGCGATCTGCGTTGCTTTTCTCTTTGCTTCAGCAGCAAACGAATCCTGTAAGATGAGCTTCTTGCAATCCTCTAACACTCCTTCACAGAAACTGATTGTTCTCCCCCCTACAGCTTCGGCTAACGACGCATCTCTTGTATATAATTCTGTCATTATATGGGCACACTGGCCGACGCGACCTGATCCACGAGAAATCATGACGCGTTCGAGGAGAGATACACAGACATTTACTAGCGAAATGTCTTTGAATGCATCGCAAAGAATCAATACATCCCTCAACACAGAGTCAACATCGACATGCCGACACACATGTTGGACGAGTCGAATGCCATGCGTAGTATTAGACTGAAATGACATGAAAGCACATGAGTGTTAAGGACATTTGAGAATAGACAAAACAAGGAACTGGAATGAGGATGTTGGCACGTACCACTCGAAAGTATTCTTGGGCACCGTTACCGCAATACTTTCGGACCAAATAGTCAATTGACAACAAACGAGCAGCTTCCTTCAATTCCGACTTGATGCAGTCATCGGTAGCTGCTTCGATTGCTGAGAGGGCGATTTGACTGAGATCGGGCGGCCTTTGAATGCTCACTAGCGCCTTCTGTAGCATACTCAACACGATGAGACACATTACTGATGGAGAATCACACCATTGAGCTAGGTGTTTTGCGTCATGCAAGTAGTGCGGAATATCATCTTTCTTGCTGTTACTGAGTTCAATTGAATATTGATGCATTGCATGATCGAAATCGACATGCAAATCGTTTGCAAATTGTTTAACACTGTCGACAACCAAGGCAGAAGTGGATGGGTCTGATGATGTCCGTATCAAAGCAGATTTCACAAGTTCCCTCACGACAAATTGATCTCCTTTGCTTTCATAATTTGAGAGAGTCAAGCAGTCCTTTGTCATACCAAGCTCACGTGCTCGTGTCAACCGAAGAGCTGCATTGAGCTTCTGTTCAACACAATCATGCTCAATATTTTCAAGGTGTTCTATTGCTGTGCTTGAAGATGCACTCTCACCCCTTTGCGCTGAAAATATTCTTCCTTGTCTGATTTTTCTCCCCCGAATAATGCCAACCTTAAGCACAGAAGGACGGTGATGGTTTGATGCCGAAAGAGTTTCGCTCATTACATCCATAGACAGTGCGGGCATACTGTTCATGGCAACATACAATTTAGAGGTGGCCTTGCTGACTGCTGTCAACAAATCGATTGATGATTTGATACCATTGAAAATGCCTTCTTCGTCGTAGAAATCAGCAGCCTTACAAGTCCACGCACGAATGTAATCCAACTTGGGGTGACCGATATGAAGCGAAGGAATGACTAAATCACAAAGCCAGGGAAGAAATTTTGTCGAATCAGAATGCAGAGGTATGCATAAGGCGGCAGACGAAATTGAGTCTGGAGTGAGACTCTTTCCGTACTCCGATTTCTGTAAACGCTCGGCAGATCTAAACGCAGCCTGCGAAACAAGGATGCTTAGCAGCCCATCGATTGAGTCTACTTCCAAGTAGGCATCATTGAGATGAATTTGACTGCCATCCAAATTCGCGACACTCTCGAGGCCTTGAATTGCTCTTGACCTTTTGTAGAATTTTCGACAGAGCTCTTCGAGGTATGATTGTTTAGGTGAAGAGCGTAACACGTCAGTGACCTTCTTTATTTCGGAATACACGATAGACAGTGTAGATTGGATATCATGAAGTGACACGGAAGAAGCTTCTGCAATGACGCTATTGCTGCCTTTCTCCGGCCAACTCAACATAAATTCTGCAGCAGCAGTCAAATTCTCTGTAAATTGAATATCTCCTGTTGCTGCGCCGAAGGTGAGCTGGCGCAAGCTTTGCTGATACTCGTCGCGTGACGATGCACCATTGTTCCATGTTGAGAGTGCATGCCGAAACTCCCAAAGCCAAACTAGTGATTTGTGAATAGGAGTTGAAATAACGTCATCGTAAATAGAACAAGTTGCGAGTTCCTCTGTAATGATACGGCGAGCACCGTCGAAGTCATTCTTGGCTGATAGTAAGTAGTGAACTGTGCCGACTTTTCCTTGCTGACCAGCAATGAACTCTTTGTACACATTCAGGGTAACACCATTGGATTTACTTGCAAATCGAAATGAGTACGCTTCAGTTGCGAACATTGGTGGCGGTGAGCAAATCTCTACTGTCCTGACATTCGGATCGGTTGTTTGTAGTGTAAATAAAATTTGACTGCGTCCACTTCCCATCTTTCCCAACAATGACTGAAGAATAAAAACTTTAGGTGGTTCAGCTCTCTTCTTTCTTGACGTAGTATCTGTTGTAGAGAACGCCACGGCAACGCATTCGTCAGAATGATTACTAAGCAGTGGTTTCAATGACAACAGTTTCTCGCCAACAGTGATTGAATAATTTGCCGATATTGATAGGTCCAAGACATTGATCCAACCAATGCTTGTGACTTCATTGCTTTTATTGGATGCTGCCAAAACTAAGAACAGTCCTCGGTTAAGGTATGTATCGATCGACATGCCCACCTGTTCTTCATATTTCCAAGTTCCCATACCAATCTGATTGATCAAATCATTCGTCACAAATGTGCATTGTTTGGTAATGACATTGTAATCATAAACAGAGATTCTTCCTGATTTATGTGCAACAAAGAAGCGTATTGCATCATCGCTTATAAACACTCCTTCAACCAAGGTTGCTGCTGCATTGTTGCTATCAAAACATAGTGCATCAATTGACATGTTTGTGGCTCCTTCGCGAAATCGTTGCGGATCCGAAGAATTGAGAGCTTCACCGTCAATATTGGAAATGACAATGATGTTATTCGTATCCCAGTCTCCTCCTTGTACTGGGCAAACTACAACCAAGACATCCTTCACTGCAGATTGTTGCTCAATATTTCGACTGCCGTATTGATTGGAAGGTAAGGAGACAAAGACCAGTCCAGGGCCCATGACCGTCTGATCATCGTTGGACTGAGTGATTTGTCTAGTGGCAATGATGGAACCATCGTGGCCCTTGAGCAGCGAGACATGGGTTGCTGTGGCAGACGCGATGACAGTTCCGCTAGAATTAGAAGTAAGAGTCAGAACGGGAGCGTCAAATTTGGTCTGCCACGCTGGAGAAGTAACATCGGCTCCATTTTTCTCGTCACTCCTTTCGGCATCGTCTGCTTCTGAAAGTGATGAAAGGTTACCAACCACCGTGTCGCCGATAGCAATGGCATGATAACAAAAAGAGTTCTTTGTTTCGATGTCGTTTGCCAGCGCTGCTCGCTCGTCGTCCAAACACCCTTTATCAGAGCTAGCTCTATCATCATTCTTCGAACTCGTGGTGGCAGCCTCGGCTGCTGTCACCGGTGCCGGGAGTGGTATGCGGCGTAGACGTGCTGCCATGGCTATTAGATAAGTACACTTGAGTGCCGTTATTATTGATTTTGAAGAGAGAGTTTGAAGTTCGTTCATGTTCACGTGATGCCGGAAATTCGCAGGATGCGCCCACCACGCGTACAAACTGCAGCGCCGAAACGAAATGACAATGTTGTAATATGACAATGACAACGACTTCTTGTACAGTACCTACTCAACAACAATAAGAAAATGATAACAGAGGATTCAATAATACTGGTAACAATATCATCTTCAGAGGATGATAGCGACACTGAAGAAGATGTCAGATGGGGTCGCCCTCTCACCAATTACAACATTAAGTTTTATCACAAAAATGACAAACAACGGAAGAAGGAATTGGGGGGTATATCCGGTGTATCGGTTAACAGGCAGGCAATTGGCGAGCATGGATATTTTTCGACATTTGACGAATACAGTGGAGATTTAGAATGGGTGGGATGTTCACTACTTGAGAACAAATTGGGACGGACACGTCTCCAATCGTTACGTCAGGCGGGAGATGATCCAGAATTTGACTTCTTTTTGATTGAGAGTTTTTGGGTTGACCAGGATCAACATGATCCGTGTGCGTTGGCCACGTTTGCATTGCGCAAATTTCTTCACGGTGATATTATCAAAGGCAAATTGGATTACGGTTGTTGGTATGTGTCTTCTATTGCGTATGCTTTGCACGACTTTGGTGAGCAGCAGCAGCCGGGCAGTGGTACTGGAAAGAGGAAGCGTGAGGATGATGGCCGCCCCTGTTATGATGAAGCAATCCCATTCTTTAGAAATGGTTTCTTTCAAGATGTAGCTCTGCTCCAGCAGAATCCTGACAATGGTAGGATTCTTGTTGCTGGCATAGCACACATGGACCAAAATCTCAAATCAGAGGCTAGTGTTATGCCTGCCATTAACTCTTTACGCAATCGTCTTTCTACAAAGAAGCCAACCGGGAAGGATGGCGAAATTCTGAACCGTGTACAACGCATAGTTAATGAGAGTGACCAAATAGCTTTTGAGCAATCAACAATGAGTATGTCCGCTGCAATGATGGGCAACGCAATCTACCAAAGACCGGCTGACCCGACTACTACTCAACAATTGCAAAGTCTTCGAAGGGACCTCACCAAATTGGTGGGTGAAGGTGGATCTATTGCAAGATCGACGGCACTTCATGTAGCATGCGAGAAAAATTCAATCAAGGTAGTGAAACTATTGCTGGAATTGGATGCAAGCAGTGCAAAAGTAAAGGATCGAATGGGACGGACACCTTTAATTGTTGCTGCAATGAATGCATGCGGTCGCCGGACAATCAATGGAATCGATGAAACGCAAGTGATTGATAATCTGCTAAATGCTGGAGCAAGAAAGGAGGATGCAGATAATGTTGGATTGACTGCGTATGGTCACTTCAAGAAATATTTCAAGAGGATGCCGTCTATGGCATCTCTTCAGCATAATACCTCGCTTACAGATTTGGAGCACAAGCTTTACCCACCTGGAGGACCAACGGCCATGGACTTTAGCAGTGGAAAGGGTGGTTCTTCTGGATTTGTTGATTACAAACCTGAAGACGAAGAGCACCGTCGTTTAATGGGTGATAGCGATGATGACGGTGACTACTGATATGGCATATTAATCTCAATAAACTAGTACCCGATCAATGCGGCAAGGCCGTCTTTGAGGTACACGTTCAGATTTAAATACATATAAGTATTTATGGTACTACTTGCTATTGTTTTGTAGATTCCAAAGAGTAGTGTGTTACCTCTTTAGAGATGATGGAAAATGCACTCATGCTCAAACTGTACAGTATTGTAGTTCGACTTTTAAAGCTAAATGCTAAGTGATTGGGAAATTGGATGCGCTTACTCTCTCAATTTTCCTTTTTGTGCCAGGCAACCACATCATCGTACTTGATATCTCCACCAAAACAATCCAAAGCACTACCAATTGTCAAATCTACATTCCCGTTGCCTAATGTCTTTACTCGATCTAAGTCGTCCAAACCTTGTACACCACCCGCATAAGTGACAGGAACTGGAGAATAGTTTCCGAGCAATTGAACTAAATCTTCTAGAATACCGCATCTCTTCCCTTCATTGTCAACCCCATGCACTAGAAACTCTGCACAGTAACCTCCAAGCATCTTCAACGTTTCTTCATTAACCTCTACATCTGTGTAGGTTTGCCATCTATCAGTTACCACGTAATAAGGACCTGTTGTGTCACCAACTTTTCGCCGGCAACTTAAATCTAAAACTAATCTATCCTTCCCAATTTGGTCTACTAATCCATTAAGGCGATCGAAATCAATTTGTCCATTGTGGAATACGAAAGATGTAACAATAACGTGAGAGGCACCGTACGAAAGCCATTCAGATGCATTCGATGATGTGATGCCTCCGCCTATTTGCAACCCTTGTGGATATGCTTCCAGCGCAGACTTTGCCTATATTGAAATGACGATTTATTTAGAAGAACGAAATCGTGAGACAAATAGTATGATACAGACAACTAAACAAAGATGCGCACAGATCTTAAAGGCTCGGAAATTTAAGCATATAATTTTGACTCTCACGTTTGTATGGAAAAGAAAATGCCTCAAGAGAAAGTTTTTCGTCACTGCCTATACAATCTTTCTAGAGAGAAGATTGAAAATAACAGAACATCAACGTACCGCATTTTGGTTTCCTGGTCCCAACATGATGACATGCCCACCCGTCAGGCCATCATCTTTGTACATGACGGCATAATCACTGGCTGGTTTGTCCGTGGAGAAGTTTTCGGCCTCCACCGTGCTTTGCGTTGCCGTCAGGGCATTCTGCTTATCATCTGAGAGGGTTGAGCCAACAATTTGTTTCACCTGGCCGGAATGGAGGTCAATACAGGGACGAAATTTCATGGTTGAGGTGACTGTAGTGGTTTGGGCATCAAGGTAAGTATCTCTCTCTCAGCTCTCAGAGAAACAAGCTAGCGCGCGCGTGATAGGCGATGGGAATGTTGGTAGGTATTGAAGGAAGTTAGTTGGTAGGCAGAACAGTTTACCTTGGATTGTAACCATATAATAATAGGAGTACTATACATCTTTACCAGACATCCAGCTTTGCTCGATAAGAAGCCCAGGGCGTCTAAGTACAGGTTTTTCCTTCTGTTTCCTTCCTCGTACTGTGCCCTTGCTTTTCTTTGGTGCATAGCTACCTCTTTGTCTGTCTTTTAGATCGCCAGCCTTGACATTCTTGGTAAACGCTGGAGGCAAATGACGAAGCTGGACTGAGTGAGCCATTCTTCCTTGGCTCAAGGGCTTGCTATACCCGCATCTTGCCAATAGCTGCACAAATTCTTTTGATGGTACTGCTCTTCGGATTTCGTCAAGGCAAATTCCTCCAACGAGCCCTTCATTGCAGCAGGACAAAAAGAGTTGAGATGCCATTTTTGTTCGATGAGAGCCAGGCGGCATCAGGTTGGCTATCGATTTTAACATATTGCCATAAGATACGGCATCAGGTGATAAACCAAATTTTCCATGACGTAACTCGTTGAAAGTTTCAACCGCAATGCTCAATGCTCGGCGTCTCTCATCAGGACCTCCATGGGCAGAAAAGGCGCAAGCATTTAGCAAAGTATTGTAACAAATTACGTTGGGCTTTGTGTCGCTGCTGCCGTCATCTTCATGTAATGTTATCATCGAATTTAAGACTGATTTGCACTTCTCAGCTTTGAAACCGGTTGCTTTACTTTTGGCCAAAGCATTGAGTACGCTGCTAAAAGTAATAACATCAGGTTTGACTGTGGAGAAGGGATCTGACTGATATGATTTGATCATTCTGATGAGAAGGTTTTCAGCGTAAACCGCGGACTTTGGCTTCCTGCTTTTTGCCCAACTGTTTATTACGGTGTTAAATGATAAACGATTTGGTCGCACGATCAGCATCCCTCCTTTCTGTTTGGGGTATTGGGGGTTCGTCTCAAGCTTCCGCAATAGTCCTTCTGCTTTGAGAGGTGCATCCGGATGACCACTGTTGCACCATGCTTTAACTAGAAATGATGGCAAGCACAGCAGAGTTGAACGATAAATTTAGCGTGCCTAATGCAAATTGAAACCACAACGAACTACACTTACTACATGTGTTGAAGGTTATTGTGTCTGGTCTCACGTCGTAAATCCCCGTCACAGACAAGGCTTCCATTCGGAGTAAAATGGATTCAGCTCTCTCACCAGCGATACTGCTACCACTGCGAGCCCATGCATCTATGACTGAATTGAAGACAACATTGTTTGGTTTAAGCTCCTTCGCGTACTCCGCATTTTGTTCCAAAGCTTCATCGTAATCTTCTAATAATCGTTTAAGTATTTCTTCCGCATTGTGTGCTGCTGTTTCGCTACCAACATTGCTCCAAGCATTGATAGTTATAGCAAAAGAGTGTACAGAAGGCTTGACTGTTCCGTCGCCACTGGAATCGAAGATTTCGTGAGAATTTAGAAAAAGCGGTAGCATGATGAATACAATGAGTGACTTACAAGTCTTTAATATACTCCATCCGTTCCAATATAGCTGTGGCTTGTTCGGCGCTTGATTCAGTACACATGGACGCGTATGCCCCGATAACTGGGAGTTTGTGGCAGAAGAAATGTTAGTGATCAAACATTGAAGAAAGCAATCGTTTCGAAGGAGATACTTACTCGCGTTCAGCATAGGTGTTGTGGGTTTAGCGGCTTTGCTGTTGGCACTCAATAGACGATTGATAACCTTTTCTGCACGCTGTGGCGCATCAGATGCGCCACAGTGCGAGTAAGCTTCTATCAAAGCTGTATATTGAATTGGTCCAGGGAGATATTCATCTTCGCCTTCCTCGGCTGCCATGAGCTCGAGCTGAGTGATCATCTCTTCTGCTTTTGCAATAGCATTTCGATCATTTTGTTTGATCAACTCACGTACTTCTTGCGTCTTCCAAAACTTTTTCCTCTTGGCTCTTCGTGCAGAAGATTCAGATCTGTTTGCGTCGGTTGATAGATCTAGATTAATGAGATCGTCATCACTTGGTTCTATTTCTATTTCATGTTCTTTGTCTGTTTCTTTTTCCGCTTTATCTTCTCTTTCTACTTCATATTCAGTATGGCTGTCGTCCTTGTCGTCATTTGCCTCAAGGAGCCTCTCGATTAGATCAGCTTTTCTCCCCCCAACAGAAAGACCTAATTCTCTCAAGCGCTCCTTTAAAGCGGACACTGTAAGATTGTAAATATCATCTTCCTTCTCTTCATTAGAACTTGCTGCATCTTCTTGATTCGGCTCAAACGTGTCAGGTAGTTGTTCATCTGCATCTGAGTATTCAAGTAATCGTTTCACTAAATCAGTTTTCTTACCGCCAAGCGGTAAATTCATCTGCCTCAGTCTATCCTTTAGTGCCACTACGGTCAACTGGGAGAGATCAACATCATTTTGGATTGCATTATCGGTTTTCGTTGAGAAAATCGGACGAGGTCGCTCAACTACGACAACTGTTCGACTTGTCAGCACAAAAGATGATGAAAACAATGTAGGCAAGGTGACAAATAGTATGCCCAACCTATTCTTCGTGAACAACGACATCATTAGCAGTTGCTATTTCGATACACCTCTATAGAGTGGAGGTAGGTATTGTCAATGGTGGCATGAGATACTGAGCGGTTATTACCTAAGTACCATAGCTATAGAGAAGGGCGGAATGTTTGTAGGAGTTGTTGACATTATTATTTGACATGGAAGATGGATTTTGTTGAAGTACGCGGTGGAAGTAAATGAGAGAAGCGAAGATGGAACGCCTTGGTTGATTGCCGCAAAAGTGATAGAAGTGGAAGTATTGCTTGCCCCTTGTTGATGGATCTTATTGCTATTTCAACTACAAGTTAAGTCAGTGGTTGGGAAGAGAGTGCGGTGCATTAATTTTCTTAAACTGTACACGTAATTGTGGCCTCTGCAAGCTGCAGCAGCTGTGGTCTGTGGTAGATATATCATCCTAACTCATTGCTAATACTCCTTCTAAGATATGATAAGTAAAATGCCTCTCCTTCCAGTCTTATCCACCATGCTACATTGATTCCTCTAACAAACCCAAATCTTCTAGAACCTTGTCCACTGACCTCGCAAGGACATTCTTTGCAACACATCCTACAATAGTGTCCATCACCTTGCCTTCGTGATACAACTGAATTGTAGGTATGCTCAAAACTCCAGCATCGGATGCAACCTCTGGTAAATCATCAGTACTAATTTCTACTACTTCAATTTTGTTTTGGTATTGTTTCATGATCTCTTTGACGACAGGGTTCGTAAGACGACATGGGCCACACCACGGAGCACTAAACAACACGAGGACGGGCAAAGTCGGATCGAGGGGTTGTTCATCTGAGCCATCTTTATTTTTCAATACTTCTTTATCGAATTGCTCTATTGAGGAGATCAACCGACCTCCTGATTTCGTTACCATGGATAGGGATGAGAGATTGGGGATTCTTTTTGTGTTGCTGATGTCATAATTACTGGTCCCACTTATTTGGTCTCTGTTGTGCGGTGAAAAATGTAGACGGCCTATTGTAGATGGGTGCACAAACGCGTGAACCTCTGCATCTTGTCGAATGATAAATGATGATAATATCACACCGATGATTATCAGTGGTAGAGACACTGGCGCGGATGTCAGAAGTCTCTGACGACACCGCCGTCTGCCTTGACACGCATACTGTCGTTGAAGATTCTGTGTTGGCTTCATTTTTTATGCTGAGGAGAAACTAACTGCAGCAGCACTACTTCTACTATATTATTGTTTGCTCTTCCTAACAATGTTGTCCAATACTCCATCGACGGCGTGGTTTAGAATGAATGCACTTCAACTGTTGGTTTACCGACGTCCTCAATCTCTTTTCCCGAAGCGAGGAGCCGCGCGCCAAAATCAAACTCATTGCGTCTGTCGGCGTCCGATCGGTAGGTAAGGAGCCCTCCTATCCTCCCCCTCCTCTTCGCTTCCTCCCCCAATCACAAACAGCGGAGCAAAGGACAAGTAAGATACACGGAGCTGGCAGTATCATTATTACGAGTGTACTTCCATAGCGTGGTAGCAATTCCTGTTGATCATCTTTTTGATGCAACAGTCGCCTGGACAAGAGCTTGTAGTCAACCAAATCAATACTAAGAGTAATTTGCAATAATATGTTGTTTCGGTCAGCAGCAAAGTTACTGTCACAATGTGGCACAATTGCAAGGGGGAACCATCCGCGTCGTTGCATAGTGTCGTCGACAAGCCTTGCCATTAGCAAAGATGAGTCATCACAGTCGCCATTGAAAGAAAGTAGAGGTAGACTCTTCGCGTCCATGCCCAGCGCACCTCCTGCACAACAAATTTCTGCGTTTCCATCCATCATCATAGGGCCAGATACTATCTCTCCTCAAGGCTCGTTTGCCGAAGCTCAAGCTTCGTTCCTCGAGCCACCAATGGAGCTTGTCGAAGAGACGCTGGATAAATTGATAGAGCTCAAAATTGGTATTGTTGCACACTATTACATGGATGTCGAGCTGCAAGGTATTCTCTTCGCCATCAAGAAGAGACAGATGGAACTTCTCCAGTCAGATACTTCAGGCAAAATACCGAAATTCCCTTTGGTTGCCATCGCTGACTCCTTAAAAATGGGCGATGATGCAGTTAATATGTGTTCTCAATCAAATGTTGAAAGTATTATTTGTCTTGGTGTTGATTTGATGTCAGAAAGTGTATCAGCTATTCTTGGAAAGAACGGTTTCTCGAAGACTCCGGTGTATCGTGCTACTCATAAACACATTGGTTGCTCTCTTGCTGAATCAGCTGAGGGCATGAACTACAAGGCTTGGTTGAATAAGAGTGCATCGGAAAAGAAAAAGTCTTTGCATGTAGTATACATCAATACATCGTTGGAAACAAAGGCAACTTCGAGCAGCATCATTCCTACTATTACATGCACAAGCTCCAACGTATTACAAACGATTTTGCAAGCAAGTGCCCAGATGGGGCCAGAAGAGCCTCATATATGCTATGGACCAGATCATGAAGCGACACTAGATAATGCGCAAATAGATTGGCAGATCCGACCGGAGAAATAGCATTACCAAAACAAGTTTGGACGCGACTCTTTAGGAGATTTTGTGGATCTCAGGGAAATGAACGAATGACATTGGCATCTTGGAGACCATGGACAGGGCAAAGCCTGCACGTTGTCATGAGAGCTATTCGATGATCAGAAAATCTACAGATAGTCTACCATTTCCATGCACTCCACAAATGTAACCACTTACGAGGCAGAGACAAAGAGATAAACCATTACATACAGCCGAAACGACATTCTTTATATTGGTACAAACCAGAGGGGTAATCGGAGACAACACGATAGAGAAGATACCTTGTCGGAATTGGATCGTATTTATTCAATCTGGAACCAAACAGGGCGTGAGGCAAACACACTTAGGGGACGCGCGGAGCTGACAATGCAGATTGTTTCCGTTCCATAGCCATACAGA
>JALLBH010000386.1:0-22757 GCA_036940005.1 Skeletonema menzelii | reverse complement strand
GGTACTACCCAATACGTACGTACTTGCGTATTTTCGGACTAGGTATACAGCCCTGGTCCTATACTTCCGTTCCGCTAAGTATCGTCCCTACAATAAGTAGCCAGCTAAAGAAGAGCTTAACAACTATCTTATCTCCCATCGTAGGTGCTGCTGGTTGCCTTATATTACCCGAAAATCCGACACCGCCAAGTGTGAATGCGTAGGAGTTTGCTAGCTGATGACTTCGGAGCCTGAACGCAGAGATACAGAAGATAAAGAAAACAATAAAATGGCATACGGCTCAGGACGACCAGCATGGGGCGGCGGTGACGTCGAGGATGGCGGCCTTAGTCGTCGAACTCCACACAATTCCAATGGATCAATCAATAATAATAATAACGGCTCCTATCAACAGGGCGGCGGCGGCGGCTATCAATCAAATTACCAAGCACCACAATTATCCGGGGGGTATGCCGAACAACAAACTCAAATAATGGAGGATGCAATGAGAACACACGTCAGTGCTGAAACAAATGCCAATAATGTTCTTGCCAAATTACATGCGCAGAGACATCAATTGCAAAATGCCAATGATGACACGTGGGAAATGAGGAAAAATGTGGCGACGGCGCAACGAGAATTGAAGGAATTGCAACAAAAGGCTTGGGCGAAAAAGAGACGTTTGTATGGGATTATTGCACTGTTGGCTGCGGTGGATTTGATGTTGTTTTTCAGAATTGTACAATGTGGGGGGAGCTTTTTTTGTAGGTATTACAGTAGTAATAGCGGCAGTAACGGCAATTAATGTTGGTACCATAGTAAGCTGTTCATAAATTATATTGTTACGAAGACAGTATGGACATTATTTCTTTTGATACAGCACCGGCCATTTCACCGTGACCGCCAGCAACTCGTTGTACCATTGATCCAATGCTTCTTTCCTTTGCGAGATTCTTTACTTCAGAACCACAACCGCCTGGAAGGAGCAACACTGTGCCCAATGCTACAAGCGAACGCACCATTGCTTCAGTCTCATACTTGCCGCATCCTGCTATCGTACCAACCACGTCAACTACTCGCATTGCCACTGACGGTGGGAATGTTGTTGTTGACGACGCATGCAAGTATGAGCTTGTGTTGAGAATGGCAGTCGCCACAGAAAGTCTGACGTTCTTATTGCTTGACGCTGCACATTTTTCTGCGCAGTCTAGAATTTTATCAACAAGGATTCCAGCTGCCCCAGCAGAGCCAGGGCCGCCCTTGTAGCAGTTGGCAATCAATCTCATTGTTAGCATTGGGACAGCAACCTCAGTGGCAGCTGCATCTCCCAATCCCATACACATATCGAGAGCTCCGCCCAGTATCTCTTCCCAGTAAGCACGTCGTTCGCTCTTTGCTGCGTCAGGGTGAAGAACTGCAATTCTTGCCAAATCAATTGCAGGAAAGGCGTGTGTGGCATCCCACTGACAGATCATCGTATGAAGGGGTGCCAACTCAGCCAAAGAAATGGTAGAAGAGTGGTATCGATTAGTGACAGACAATGTGTTCACCAATGAGTCTAGTGCTTCGCCAGATTCTCCTGTAGAGAGTTGATTCGAGGTGACACTGTCATTGAATTCATGGATTTTTTGAACGACTTTTGACAAGCCTTTCTTGTCGATTCCAGTTTCGAATGTTTTGTATCCTTTCATGGGCAAATAATCGTAGGTAGGGGTGATATCCATGGGTACGGCAGGCTCTGATGCATAGTTGGGTGCTCCCATTCCACCTCCACCACCTCCGTTCGTTGCGGCAGTAGAGCCTGCTCCTCCCATGCCGATCGTAGGACCAGACTGACCTGCCCTCTGCCGTATATAATCAGCGATCTGCGCCAAGTAATTTTGATCCAACATGTGTTCGTCAATGAATTGTTGTGCCGCAACGAATGGATTCTCTCCATTGTTGTAGCCAATTTGCAATTTTTGAACTCCACCACCAGGGACATCCACCTCAATTGGCAAGACGTGGTCATACTGTTTCCCATTTAGTGTTCCAGCATTTTCATTAGTTCCAGTAACTTCTCCGACTTCAATCCAAGTTCCAGATGATGCCGACCACTGTGCTGCGATAGCTTTTCCATCCTTTTGAAATACTTGGACCTGCCCCTCCGAACGACCTTGAGTCAATGGATTCATTTCCCACTTTGGAAGTTTGGCAATCTCCTCTGCCGAGGGGCCAGTTGAGCGGACAGCCTTGGCTTCAGTAACAGCATCATTGAAAGCTTTTAATACTTCTGGAGATGCAGCTAATGACGCCCGACGAGTGAATATGCGAATGTTTCCATCATGACATGAACTAACAAAGTCGCCAGAACTGTCAAGAGGAATTACATTCCAAACACAACCTGGATGGCCAATCACCTGGGCATCTCCTTGATTCTGTTGACCAATGCTGAAAATAGCCACATTTCCATCCTCTGTACCCACCACTACAGCTTTGGTTACACCATTTCCAACGACGCAAACTGAAAGTAACATTGGTTGATCGTATCCAGGATAAACCAACGTCTCAATGCACTTTCCATCTTCTGCCGATCTAATCTTGACCGTACCATCGTTGCTACATGTGTAAATACAGTGCGTCTCAGCATCATAGCATACATCTCGCATCGGGCCAGAGTGATCATTAGAAACTTGTGCCACAATTTTGGAAGTAACTTCGTTATTCCCATTAGTATTGTCAGATAAGGTCCAAATTCGGACGGTATGTCCCCGAATGCTGTTCCCCTCGGCAATCCCAGCGCTTACAGTCACCACCTTCCGTATCGATTCGGATTCAGCCGGCAATCCTGCAACACTAACGGTATTTTCATGTCCAGCAAGTGTCCCAATGCAAGTTGACGAATTATTATTTTGGAAAATATCCCAAATTTTTGCTGTCCCGTCCCAACTTCCACTAACAAGCCATGGCTTGGCACTTTCATTCTGAGGTAAGATCCAAGATAGACTCGTCACAGCATTTGAATGTCCCTCCAAAACTTCCTTGAGTTCATTGGTGTTTCCATCCATAATGCGGATCTTTCCATCCTTACACCCAGTAACGTAAATCGATGATTCTGTCGGCAAGTTATTGAGGGAAGACGATGACAAAATTGCAGTGATTTGATGAGGATGACGTGTGTTCGCCCCACCTGGTTGAATCTCCAGTCCTCCTGCACTGCTGATTCCATCAGACCCCTGCTTTTGAGAGTCATTGCTATCAGGCAGAATGAATTTCGAAATGATCCCGCCCTGAGATCCGGATAGGAGTTCCAAGTTCTTCTTGCCGCTGTGGATTGTGGCGCATCGAGCTGGCTCTCCGTCGGAAAGGAGCTGTGTGGAGAGGACGTACTCGTCGGTTAGATCGTTATCATTGGCCATGGTAGGGGTTCCTATTAATACCTGTGAAGTCACCGAGCTCACTTCGGTCAAGTTCATTTTGCTTCATTCGCTTCTTTGATTTTCGGAGATTTCCAAAAAGATCTGGGTAGGTATGTACCATACCATACCAGACCAAATACAACTAAATTAGTTTACCTGTAAAACGTAGGTAAGACATCTAAGTATCCTCTTACTTCCTGGAATGAAGACAAAGATTTGTGATGTTGGTTTGTGGTTGATTGGCAAGAATTTTAGCAGTCCGAGTAGTAGAGCACGTCTACTTATCCTTTACGTCAGTAGAGTATGGTGTTTATAATATATTATTCACATGAATTACAACTCCTTTCAACCTTCAAAATCGCCCCATTGATCTTCTTCCTCCTCCTTCTTTTCGGCCGAGGACGCTTTTGTCGTGGCAAGATCTGCATCGGGTGGTGGCGGAGGTTTCCTTAATCCTACCAATCCCTTCTTCGGAGTTTGTTTGTTAGATGTTGACGCAGTAACACGCTTACTGCCACCACCGCCTTTGATGTTAATATGTATCTTCTCTCCCTCTTTCAAACTCAAATTGGACATTGCTGGCAGGGCCTGCTCTCCACCATTCTCACCCTCACCAGCCTGTTTCTCTTCTAAAGATTGTTCAAACTGCCGATGAAGCACTTGGGCCTTCTCTTCTCTCTTGAGAGCATTGAGATAATCCTCCAGTGTCATTCTAAAATTTGTGGCATCATTCCTTTCTCGGAAACCAGCTCCTATGAAAGCCTCTCGTCCTGTTCTTGAATCTCGAATTCTTATGGCGAAATATCTCGATGAATCTACAACAGGTTCCACCCAGTGTTCTAATTTGTGACTTGATTGATCCGATTTCACTTGGATGATGCTTTGCGCAAATAAATAGGATTCTGTCGCACCGGGTGGTGCGTTTGCCTTAGGTCGTTCTGCCATGATATTGATACAAAGTGAATCATCACGTTGATTAACTATAAGGGAGCAAGTTGCCAGTGGCACGGCGAGGTTCCAATCTTCCGCTCTATGGCCATCGGATGTTCTCATCGCTGGTATTTTGTAGACAAATACCTCATCGAGCTTGAGAAGTCTCTGCTCAATCACGATCTTCTCTGGCTCCGCCTCGCTGGTGCTGCCACCACCGCTGGTTGCCATGGTATAATTATCTGCCTGGAAGAGGCTTAGGCGTTTCTAGTTGAATCTTCTCGCTTGCTACAATCTACAATACTTCCTGCTATTCACTTTATCACGCGCTGCGTTCCTTTTCTCTTTTCTCTTCTTCATGATAAGAGTAGGTACCTAGCTTCGTATCGTAGGTAAGCCGTACCGATTTCAAGACTAGCTACAAGCTACAATACTTAGCTAGCAGCGCGCTACTTAGCACTTCGACACTTATCACATGATAGATGGCAATGATAAGTGTCGAAGTGCTAGCTAGTCTTGCGAACAGTACCACAAGCAAAATGGACCGCGTAGCCTTTCTTCGTTCTCTTCCATACCTGCGGCAACTAGATCCCGAGATATGGGCTGCCGCTACGGCTACTGGTAGCGGAAACGACGAATCTCAAGAGATTTATTCAGGATCAACTGTCACGCCACCTACACCGTCCAAAAACAAATCATTGCTTCTCTTTGAAGAGTCTGCGGTCGTGTCAATAGAGCCGAGAATTGTGGGTGCTCAAAAAGAATCTAATAAAGCAACTAACAATGAAGACGGTGATGAAATAATGCACATGGATGTGTGTCGAAAGCGTGGCCGATCCGACCTTGACGTAATGGCACCAACTAATGTCAGTTATAATTTTTCAGCACCAGCCTTCTTTCATCAATACAAATTCAACACGAAAGAAAGTGATGTGGCTAATAACCTGGAAACGAATCATGTGGAGCAAAAGAAAGACGATTTTCAGAGCATCAACAATGATCCTGCTCTGTGCTCATTTGAGGCGGCAATTATAAGACACAATACGAATCCACTTGGTAGTCCAGGAAAGCAAGATGGAGAAGAAAAATGCGATGATGATATATCAAACTGGCTCTTATTTAGGTTTGGGTGTAGATTTGTTTATCTTGTAGACCAAAATGCGATCATAAATGTAACATGTTGTCCGTCTACTGATGAAAAGGATGGAAGTGCGGAGTGCAAAGATGCAATCCAATCGCCTCCAATGAAGCGACAAAAGAACGCAAATGCAGAAGGTGAAACTGCACAAACAGCTTCCACAAATGCTGAACAAGTTACTCGGCCTGCATCTCTTCTTGTGTCCTTTCCATTCTGCTCATTCCGCATGTTTTCGTTGCAAACTAAAAACGATGAGTCGGCTCAGGAAGGCACCAACGGCACACGCTCTTTCTTGTTAAAGACGGTCATGACAGCAGAAGAAAGGCTTATGAAGGCAAGGTCGATGCTACTAAAGCATTTCGTGTTGGATGATGAGATGGAAAAACTCCAAAACAGATCAGTGTCACGGGAAATGATGTCGTCAGGACGTTCTTCCTCCATGCATCATGACTTTGAAGATGAAGCAGCCATCGTTAACAGCTCCGTACCACCATTTCTAGTATCTCAAACGTCGAGGTTCCTCGGTGAAGACTGGTCATTCTGTGTAGATGACAACAAAACATTGTCATGCGCGTCGCTCCCATCGTCGCCTCAAAAGAAAATTTCACCATCAAAAGAAGGAAGCAGCTCTGCAAAGGACTCATCATCAAGTCCCTTTGAAAATGGGCAAAAAGTGAATATTCCAGAAAAGCAGTCATCTGATTCTTTAAAGGAAGATGAGGAAGAAAGACGCAGCGACACAGAATATGCCAACGGAGGTGATGATTTAGAGGAAGGTGACAAGCAAACTGATAGTGAGAAAGAAGAAGTTCATAACGATGATGCTGGCGACGAAGAAATATCATTGACAGAGAAAAAAGAGATACAAGACACTGGCATCGAAACAGAGAATGGCGAGGAATACTCTTGGCAGCATGAGTTGCTGAACAAGAGGTGTTGTTTTGACGCAAGCTGGTCCTCCGTGCAGAAAACAATTCATAATATATCAACCCAAACACAGACAATGCAGGATGGAAAAGTCTCAAATTTAACACGTGCAGCCCAGTTGTTGTCATTGAGTTACCTAAGCCCCCAAGAACTTGTAGATATGAAATCGCAATCCGAGGATAATATTACGGCTGCAACTACGGGTATTGAAAAGGAAATCGAAAGGATTTTCCCAGGAAGAGGGTCGAGAAAGCCAACTGGAAAACCTACTGATCTTGGTAAGTACAGGGAGAAGATAGAACATCTCCTGCGTCTGCGCAAAGAGTCAGTTGACGCTAAAATTGCATTACTACTCACTCCTAAGCGATAAATCAATTGCATGAATTCATTAAACCAAGAATTTGACTCTCATGTGTTAATATAGATTGTAATGCCTTTGGAATGCCTCTATTTGACTCACCAGTGTCTCCAGATGAGGGACAGGAACGCCAAGATTAGCCGCGCGGTCTAAAGCTGTTTTGAACAGGTACTTCACTTCCATCGGCTTACGCGCATGTAAATCTAACATCGTACTTGGTTTGTATTCTCCCATAGTATCGGTGAAGACCATCATCTTCTCTTTAGTATCTTCTGGCAAAAATTCCTCCTCGGGGAAACCATGCTTGGCTAAGTCTGCATTAGCCGTTGCGATAGTTTCATCCATTACCTTGTAGGCAAGCTTTCGCAGACTAGGATCACCTACAATCCTATCGGTAGTTATACCTCCCATAGCAACGGATATGCCATTGAATGGAAGATTCCAGCAGTTCTTCCACCAGCGCCCACGAAGAAGATTGTCTTCAAACTCGAATGGGACAGGTTTCACAGGTTCAAATAGATCCATTATTGCTTTCTTGTCCGATTCTACCCATTTACAATAGCCGTCATCATTAGCATCTGCAGAGTAAGCCACTCCGACCACTAGCTTTCCAGCGTAGCTGTGGTCAATAACACCGGGAGAAAGTCTATTAGAGCAAATCAAAGCCATTCCACCATAGACGGCCTTGCACTCTATGCCTTGCTCTCCTCGCAGCATCTCAATAAGATCATCTTCGATTAACCCGTTCATGATCACCAGCACGCGTGTTTGAGGAGATGTTAATGGTTTTATCAATTCAGGAACTTCGTCTAGACTTGAGCTCTTCAGGGCAACGATTACCCAGTCGAACGCAGGATCATGGTCGTCTTTGACACTATTAACCATGTCTTCTGTTGTTGGATATGCCAATAATTCGTCAGGAGGGATAACAAAATCGCCATCAATTGAAGTAACAGAGATGCCATTGTCTAGACAGTGGTCGTAATGCTCATTCCGTAAATGAAACATCACTTCTGTATTACTAACCGATCTTACACTCTCCCAGATCCGCCCTCCATAGTATGATCCGACAGCTCCTGCTCCAACGATGGCAATTCGGCTTGTCCTTTCGCTATTGTTTGCCGATGTTTTCTGAGTTTTTGAGGAAGATGTTGACAAATCCAAAGAAAAGGCAGACGCAAAAAAAGCAGGAGCGATCCCCAGCAGCAGGATCGACAGCACGACTATTTGATGGTGTATTGCCATCATTATGAAGAGAAGAAGACGCTCTACGGTACGTACTACAGCTTGAGCTGGATAAGTGTGTGAAATGCCACTATGTTAGTTACGCATACAAAGCACAACAAATGCTATGTTGTTACTAATGGATAACTCATCAATTAGTAGTCGATATTTAATAGGAGTACACTATTTACTTCCAATACAGATGGATGCAAAATGCATGAAATGGCTGATATTCACTATCGAGTCCTTCTCTTTTCTCTTTTTGCGTAAAATTCTATCATGAGCGAGGTGAATGAATGCACTGGCTATGTTTTATAATGCTGCACCGATCTGCTTGTCAAGCTTGACCTTTGCTTCCTTCCTTTTCTCTTGGAGGTCCCAGTTGGCGTCTCGCTGCTGCATTCAGGATCTCTTGATAGTGACTCATGGCGGCACTCTGTTCGTCAAATTGTCCACCTGGATGCATATCTTTCAAGAGCAGTCTCGTAGCCTCGTGAGTGCTAATCTCTCTCCATTTTGTAGGGTGTCGTCGTAATTGGTGTCCTTTGATCTCACCATCATCTCCACCGAGAAGCTCGACCACGTTGCTACTCAATTGTACTCGATGCAAGCCTGCGTTGCTTGCATCTGGAAAGTATTTCGAATGCATTTTACGCGCCTGTTGCCATGTCCCATCAATTACAATGACATCCCATCCATTTTGCCGAGAACCATCTACAGCAACTGAAGAACCAATGATTTCATTTTCAATATCGTCAAACGTCTTAGCATCGTCGGTGGGAAAAAGAATCAAGCACTTCGATCTTCCACTCAAAGCATCATTGTATACATCCAGCATTTCCCGCATCGACGGCTGAAACTCACTGCGTATGCCGTTTACAACTAGTCTTGTAGTGTTTGGAAATGAAGACAGGATTATTTTCGCTGTATCAACCACCATACATATCTCCTTGTGATGTGTCAACAAAAAGAGACGATTCACATGCTCTATACCTCCACAAGAAGTTGTCGCAGTATCTCCTTCCAATGGCGGACAAGCGCCACAAACACAATGTCGTTTCTGTAGCCAGCATCTTCGGCAGTCTTTATTTCGTGCGAATGAATCTAAACGTGTTCGTAACTTGGATGCAACGCCAATTGTTTCACGATCTGCAGCAGGAAAGGTAGTTATTGTGTCATGCGCATATAATGGATTGTTTTCCGAGCTTTGGCTTTGAAAATACATGAGCGCAGCATCGACAGCATCTTCTACTCCGTCTAGATGTGTAGGTGCATCTGAGCGGAGCGGAACTGGGCCATACCCTTTTGGTGAAACATATGGTTTTGTCGCAAACAAGCGCTGATTGGATGTTATTCTTCTGGCTAATGTTAGATGGAATGCCTGCACAAAACAGCGTGTGCTGCTGCTGCTGCTGCCACCCAAGGCATTGCACAAGAGATTACCTGCGCTGCTGATCATTAGTAGATGGATCGAACGTCGTTTCGACATGGTGTGCTGGTGTTTGGATGATGGATAGTGTACCTACTTGGGACTATTGAGCATAGCCAGAAGTGCCGCGTGCGGTGCCGCGTGCAAAAAAAGCGCAAATCTCGAATCCTCCACGTCGACGTCGACGTGATAAAGCTGAAAAATGATTAATTCCGACCGACCATGCCTCAAAAAGGTTGGACAATGGTCTTCTTCGCAGCAGTGCTGCTGCTTGCTCTAATGTCGGCCACTTCATCGGCCTTCGTTTCCATGTATAACCTTGCTACTCCTCAGCGACAAACTCCGACGCTGTTCCAAGCAAGCTCCAACAATGATCTTGATTTGTACATTTATTCAATTGATGGTACACTTGCATCCATGACTGAGTACAAGTCAAAACTTGCAATTAGAGCTGCGCTCGAGGTATGGCCATCACTGCTCTCGGTAGTGGAGGAATTAGGTATGCAACCTTTCGACAACGCCGACAGTAGCGATGACTATTCGTGGCTAATACAAAAGTTAGGAGCACTCTCTTCCATTACACAACAAGGTGATAGTCCAGACGAGATGCTTGGATGTGATGAAGTGTTACTGACAAGAATGATGCTAGAAGAACAATTACTTGATGATGGCAGGTCTGGTGGACGTGGAGGCAAGTATGGAGGGAAATTTCACCCAGGGAAAAGTACTAGCACTAGCTCTGGGCCAAAAGTTGGAAGTAGACCTTTGACAGTCGGAGAAATATTTGCCAATTGGCAAGAATTGAGATATGTAACGCATAACAAATACCCCTTCATGAAGCAAAATCAGGACGGAAAGGTAACAATGTCTGATCCACTACCTGAGATTCGACGTGTATTGCGCAAGCTATATTCTGAAGATGAGAGAGAAATAACTAATTGGTATCCTTTTGCTTCCGATATTCTTGGTAATAAAAAAAGTCATAATATTCTCTTGATGGGAAATGAGGCAAGCCTTGACTTGATCTTGTCGTCTCTGCAACAACTTTTGGGAGATACTACGCAAGTGACAGTGACAGATTCTATCAGAGTATGGACGGAGATAAAGCAACAACAAAATATGGATCAACATTCATTACTGATAGTTGTACCAGATACTGACACAGAAGAGCCGCAATCTGATTTGATACAACGCATAATCATGAGTGCAGCGTCGGAAGAAGATAGTGTCAATCGAAACATTTACGTGTCTCATGGCTCGTTAGATGTTTTAAAGAAGTGCAAAGACTTTCTTGGAGAGGATCCCCCTATTTTATCCAATGGACTTCGGAAATGCATTGTAGCAAGCGATTCAAAGACATCGGCCACGCTGTTCCTTCCTTCTTGGGCTGAAAATGTCCATCCTACACAGCTGAATGACGCAGAGATGGACCCATGGCTGAATATCGCCTCAGAAGAATTACTTGAGGAGCTCACATCGGCTGTAATTGTTTAGCTTTAGTCTAATGATGGAGGATCAACCGCTGCAGCTTTTCTAATTGCATCTCTCAAGTACTTTCTGCCCTCTTGTGTATTGAATTCTTTTCCAAATGCAACAAGCCCACACAAATTGGAATAAGCCTTGACCTGACTGGCGTCTTGTGCTTTCTGAGCTGGCGATGGCAAATCTTGTAGATTGCTATTGTACTTTGTCAGGTATGCAGTGTTAGGAATGAAGTCCAGGTTTGTTTTACTTGCAAGATACGTGTAGTAGCTATCCTGCTCTTCTCGTAAGAATTCAGTTAGCTTCAGAAGATTTCCACCGAATGCCTCCAGACAAGCCTCCGCTCCGCAAGTATCCCACCTACTTACGCCTCTATCTTGAATGTAAAGATAGCCATGGTGTGTCATTTCTTTGTTGTTAGCAATGCTGATACTCTGCTGTAACAGCATCATCATCTTGTTTCCAGCCCCGCCTGCTTTGATTCGTGGTACCTCCAGCTCCTTAATGAGAGAATCCACAAACGGGGATATTGATCCATTTGTACTCAACAGAGCACCAGTCGTTGAATGATCTTTCTCTTCGTCAAACTTATGAGCGGCATATCCTTCACATTTTGCTCCAGCCACCCATGTAGGACTTGGCTTGGACAGTGGTCGATAGACTACTCCAGCGACTGCCTTGCCCATCTCATCAGCGAACCCAATGCAGATCGAGCACTGCTCACCTTTACCACTTGAGAATTCGCGAGTTCCATCGATTGGATCTATAAATATCGTCAACTTTGAATAACATGCTTTATTGTTTGATACCAGCAAATCTTTGGCGAGAGATTCAATCTGTATTCTTGTTGAATCTACCAGTGGTTGTATATGCTTTGGGATTGTCAATCCTTCGACTTGATACCAATCTATCTCATTCTTTTCTTCTTCGCCTTCATCCTCCTCACCTACGATATCACGGAATTCCATATTTGCAAACAAGGAATTGATAAGCAGTCGTTGTACCGTGCCGTCGGCAATAGTAAATGCAGAGTTGTCATTCTTGACCTTCTGTACTCCACCACTGCCACTGCTTGATGATGGCGATAGGATGAGTTCATCGTAAATAGATTCAATCAGTGGAGTCATCAATTCACACGCACGTAAACTTGTATAGCATAATTTCTCCAACGGGCCGCTGTTGTTGTTGCTTTCAGGCATGTTGCCATCTTGACCATAATGTGCATGATTAGTCATCGGTGCAAATGAAATGACTGATTGAGGAAAGCAACTAATTGTTAGTAATGCAGCTGCTGCGGCTAGATTTATGCACGTCATAGGTGTATTGCAAGCCAGTATGATGTTGTTGCTTGCTAGGAGGGTGTTAGTGTTGGTTCTTGGTTCTTGATTGCCCTTGCCAGGGGTGCATATACTTTGATATGCACATCTTCTCTCTCTCTCTCTTCCAGAGAGAGAGAGAGAGAGAGAGAGAGAGAGAGCTCAAGTTGTCTTTTTGGCGGCGGCGCATTTTCTCTCCTCTTCTCTTTCCTACTTCTCCTTTGCCCACCATGCACTTCGCACTTCGCACTTTGCACTACAACGCACCGTAATCTAAGGCTATCTACCACAATATTATAATCAGGAGCCTTCAGCAGCGACACTAATACTTATAACAAAGCAAAGATGGGCAAAAAGGGTGGAGGCAGAGTGCGGGTTGTCCAAAAGGGACCAAAGATGCCCGCAAACCCAATGGCTGATTTTGCAATTCCTCCGGGTGAGTACAATACTTGACGTCGTGTTTACTTTTTGCCCGTAGAGTTGTACCGCTGGGGCCTCGCACCTCTCGTGCTAATGAATTTATCTCTTACTCTTTCTGTGAAATATTTGCAGACGAAGAACTGCACCTTCCGGTGAAACCAGATTCTAGTTCTGGTTATCTGATATGGCCAATGGGTGAGTTCTATTTGATTCAAAATTATTTTGCATGTGAATATCATCGCAGATTATTTTTTTAGTTACTATGTAATCTCTAGGCCTGAGGGTCAACAGAGAAGATATCATGTAAATCTATGATATAATATTCACCCTTTGTTTGTGCTTTCATTCAACTCAAATAGGAGAAACTTTTACAATGAAATACGACAATTTCAGTGTCATCTATCCAAATTATCTCGACTCCAACAAAACTGTCAAACTTGGACGACGAATTGCTGGGAAGGATGCTGTGCCAGAACCAACTGTTCAAGATTTGCACGAGGCTTTGGCATCACTCAATGTTCGTCATGTGATTCAACCATACAAGGGCTATTCACGTGATGCAATAAGTAGGTGGGATAATCCTGGAAGGGTACTTGTTGACTTGGAAGGAGCGGCAGAAAATGGGATAGCTGGAATGGGGTCAGATGGAGCTTTTGATTTGGATGACATTCCAGACATTAATGATGACAATAACAAAGAAAACGAAAATGAAGGGAAAGGGGCGGGGAAGAAGCAACTTCTCAGAGAAGTTGCAAAAATCATACCCACACTACCCAATAGGCAGAAACGAATCGATGAAAAAGCCAAGGCTGCTGAATTAGAAGCAGAGAAACAAAAGAAGTTGACAATACAAGCAGAAAAATCTAATGCTTCCAAGGGAGGTGGAGGATCAGGGTCGAGTGGTAAGAAGAAGAAGGGAAAGAAGAAGAAATAAGTTAAAATACCTCATCTTTGTCACAGAAACAGATTTAATTCACACAAACTATTAAGAGTCCAGACCCAAACGCAGGAAACCCTGATGTCTCCACTCTCCCAAGCAGGAAGCTTCAGAATGGCATGGCAGGCAGGCAGCAGACAGACTGATTGTAACTTTTTTGTGTCACGAACTATCACGAACATCTTTACTTCCTCTTTTTCCTCTTTTTCCTCTTTTTCCTCTTACGCTCTCTCTCTAGATATCTATCGACTAGATATCGAACCATGAGACCGTCAATATCGTACATAGATGGACATCCAAGAAGTGTGTAGCACTCAGTACGCTTTTTTGATTGGTAGATACTAGAATACACGATGAGCTTCAATAGCAACTCTGGTCGAAGCCGATGGGGCAATAATTCAGCTGGCCAATCGCTAGCAAGGGATGATGATGAAGCTGCGGTGGCGGCACTGTTGGGTGAAGCGAGCGCTCGGACTGACGAGCGGCAAGGAGGTGACAAACAACGAAAATCAAATAATCAGCAACGACAAGGGCCATGGCAAGGGCAAGGGGACGGAAGGAGTTCAGATTCTTATAATCAATACAGACGCAGTGGTGACAAACGAGTCGTAGAAGACGATGAAAAAGAGAAGAGAGGCAGTGGCAAACGCCGTCGCCGCAGATGGAACGATCGTGATGAAGGAGAGAGTGGCCCAGATCGCTGGGGGGCGAAGGCAGATGCTGAAAAAGCAACAACCGATATCGAAGAGCCTGTCGAAAATCCCAACAAAATCAAAGCAAATTTCGGTTTATCGGGTGCTCTTGCAAGCGATACGCAAACTGGAAATGCACGTGATGGGATTACTCTTAAATTCTCAGAGCCTCCAGAAGCAAGAATTCCCAATACCAGATGGAGATTGTATGTCTTCCGTCGCAAAGCTTCTGATGCAAATTCTACTAGAGATTCCGACAAAAAGGATGATGACTTGCTAGATGTGTATCATATTAGTCGTCAATCTGCTTACCTCTTTGGTCGTGAGAGAAAGGTGGCGGATATTCCTGTTGATCATGGATCCTTATCCAAACAACATTGTGTGTTGCAATATCGTGCACTGCCATCCAAGTCGTCATCCCTCATTGGAGAACCCACTAAATTGCAATGTAAGCCTTATTTGATGGATTTGGAGAGCACAAATGGAACTTTTATCAACGGGGTCCGCCTTGATCCTGCAAGATATTATGAATTGAGGAGGGGCGATGTGATCACATTAGGTGCAAGTTCAAGAGAATACGTTTTGCTGACGGAGCAAAGTGCAAAGAATGGTATTTAGTTCATTTTTTATGCGTATATGTATGTGTGCTGAAACTCATGGTGACACGTTTAATGTAACCGCTCCTCGTTTATCATGATAGCCGAACTGATTAGAATTTGCTGCAGCAAATATGAATGTGTTTTCTCCCACACTGATGTATTCATCATCTATCAAACTTTTTGCAAATGAGAGCACCGTTGAGCCGTCCTCTTGTATGATTATTGCTTCCTGTAAAGTCTGTTGCGATTCTGGCAAGAGTGTGATCAATGATTTAGACATTCCTTCAAGGGCGTAGTACTTGGCTTCTTTCATATCTGGTAGTCCAATAATAGCAGTGCTACCCACCATTCTTCCGTCTGGTGATGAAAATCCAAGGGCTATCCACCCCTCATTGTCATATTCTAATCGCATGCAAAGATTGTCCCCTACAACATCATAATGCAAGGTTAGATCATTAAGCAAACTCTCGCTTTTTCCGAGATTTGTTGGGCACAGTGATGGATTTGAATGCTTGCCAATTGTTGGAGCCCCTGTCGGGTAGTAGGCGACTTCTTTTACTGTGTCTTGTTCTTCGCATGGCGTCATACAAGCTTCCGTATGTAAGCACATATATTGAAGGTTTCCACCACCCATATCTGCACATCCACACTCTAGAGAGGCATGGATTGCTCCACAGCATTCTTCTCGACCGCTGAAGCAGACCAAGCCTTCTTGATAACAAATAGCATTGGGAGAGCATTCCTCAATGATCGTCGGGAACTGTGTCGCAGGCACAGTTGGAAAGTTGTTGTTAGTGCTACCATCAGTATGAGAAACTGGCATGCTGGAAGGCTGTCTTGAGGGTTTCTTCGTAGGATTTGGGGTTGGCTTCTTTTGCTTATAATCTAAAGATTTTGGCTCTTGTTTACGACGTAGAATATGGTTCATCAAATCAGCATCAATGTCAATGTTGGTTTCGTCTAAAAGATTAGATTGCTTCTTTGGACTCTCATGCTGGCGGTTGCTGTGGTGGTTGTCTTCGTGCTTTCCTCTGAGGTGATTGCGATTGTTGTATCTACTCTCTTGATTGTTGTGACTGTGATAATGATTTGTCTGCGATTTTCGCTTCCTCTCTAGTTCCTCTTCTCCAGGTCTGTTGCCTTTGTGAGGAACTACTCGCGAATCCCGACGTTGCCCAAACTCTACCTCATTTCCTTCGGTTTCTACTGTGTTTTGCCCTGTGGTGTCGAACACATAGTCTCTTCGACTTAGCCATCTTCCATTACCAGGATCAGTAGCGCTGGTGAAGACCACAAGGACAAGGAACGACAAAACAATTAGTTTTCTGTCCAAACAATATTTGGGTGATATCATCGTTTGGTTTCACAGCTTTGGAGGTTCTGTTTGGTCGCTGGCAATGACAAGGAGCACACCGACACAAGCACATACGATAAGCACTGTAAAAAATTGGACGCGTGAACGGAGAGGTTAGTACGTACCGGTACTGTACATCATACCTATTCCTCTTTGTACGTACACATAGCTAAAGAAGAGGAGTCCCTTTTACAATGAACTGGATGAAATCAAAGTTTGGACCCCTTTTAAAAGTATTATGTCTGCGTACTCTATCAGTAACTACTTAATGATTATAAAATGAAAGATATCACTCTTCCAACTTCAACCCCCAGTCAGCCGCCCGATATCAAAAAATCACCCTTCGAAGCACATTTTTTGAATTTCGAATTTCTCCCAACTTTGGAACGTGCTCGCTCCTTTCAACTTCAACGGTGCGCCGTCGATGGAAACATACCGCTCAACAAGCGGAGGACCGACACAGGGCCAGTAGCACAGAGTATATAATTAAAATGGCCTTCAGCCACTCCTCTTCATCATCGATGTCTCTGACAGCGTTTGTAGGCAGCTTCCTCCTCCCACTGTTCTTGGCTTTTGCCGCTTGTCTTACTATGGTTTTGGTCACTCATGTGAGTTAGTTAATATTGTCTGCCTTTTGTTCAAAGATCTCAACAACTCACTCATTACTTCCCCGTCACTTCCACCTCAATCAATGCTAATGCTTACGCTATGACGCAACATTACTTCTTTGTGCATCATGACATGTTTTCAATTTGATGTAGAACAAGCGTAGAATGAAGAGACGCGGGAGATGGCAACCTACAAAGCGATTTCTACCAGTGCTGTTATGTAACTGGATCTTTGGTCTCTTCTTGAGCAATCGTGGCGCAGATCGTGGCGCAGATGTTCACAGCAACAAATCTCTAACGAGCTACAACAGGCAGCATTCAACATGAGCAGAGGTATATTTATACCGGCCTATGTGAGGGCTTTCTTTATATGTTTTTCTAAAAGATACTTTAATTATCGTGCATTATGTTCAAATGATTAATGAATTTAGTGGGCATGAAGCAAAATTTACAGTAAATGATGTGATCTCAACAATTGCATCAGAGGAATCAAAATGATAAGAGCAGCTCCAGAATTGGAGTTACAATGTCAGTACAAGACTTGTCAGATGCAGCCTTTGCATCACTCTTTGCTTCGGCGTGCTTCGTCTGCAAAGATGTCTTGGTTGTGTCGCCCGTTTCAACGATACTTGACACTGTCATGTAACATTGAGCAAACACCCATCGGACATTATTCCAGCAATAGCAACGTTTAGACACATTGTAATCAATTTCACCTTCGAGTGGGTCGTAAACAACCAACGGATCCACTGAAAACATACCCGTAACTGGATCGATATTGCCACCTGGTGGACGAGGAATAAATGCTGATAGACGCTCTACGGCAACCTTTCCAAACTGAGGGTGATGCGTAGCATTGAGATCAATTAGGGTTGCCTGTGCATCAAAGTGTTGACCATAAAAAAGAAGAAAGTGCATGAGAAGCTTTCCAGACGTCAGCTCTCCTGAGCACAGAACTTCAAAGACATCGTTGGAGCTTTGGGGTGTTGACGAAGTTGGAAGCTTGCTATCGTCACTCGATGGGGTCACTTGTGACAGAACTGCTTGGGCGTTGTCAAGAGCGACGCTGCTGCTTTGCGGTATCATTTGACTCTTGAGAGTAGATGAGCCGTCTACTTCTTCAGCAGCTTCATCTTCCTCGGTCAACATTTGATCTTTTGTGGGTTTGCTTTTCTCCTTGTTTTGCTTTTGCGCTGTTTGACTGTAATTTGCACCGGATTCGTTGGTTGACAAGGTCATTGAATATGTTTCGGTAGTCGATCCATTAGATTTCTTTGCAATTGAAGCCCATGAAGAAGATACCGTAGGTTTCGAAGTAGTGCTAGGAGCATCTTGAGTTTTTGCCTGGCCAACGCTTTCACTAGTTGATGATGGTGCTGCAGTTTTCCCTTGTCCCTCCGTTGATTCTCGCCGTTGTCTCTTGCCCTTGTTCCGCTGGGTGTCATCCCCGCTAACTTTTTCGCGTTGCTTCTCCATTTTCTTCATATCTTCCTGAATGATTTTCCTATCTTTCAATACTGCCAGCAACAAAAGTAGAAGGCCGTAACTACTGAGCCCCCCAGAGAATGGCTCGTTCAGTCTGCGCTGAGCAAGCAATTCTTTCAGGACCATAGCAACTTGCACAACAGGAGTGCTCTCGGGAGGCAAACCAGTCTCATTACAAGCATCCTGTACAACGCATTGAGAGTAAGTCGTTGAACCAATTCCACCGTGCTCAGGCCCCTCAAAAGTAATGTCAATTGGCTGCAAGCCATTCATCAAATCAGCCCCGCGCCACTGAGGAAAGAAACCGGTTGATGAGGATACCGACGCTTGATGAGGCATCTGTTCCGACGAGAGTGGAGGAGAGGAGGACACTGTACCTTGGGGAGACATTTGCTGTTGCATCATCCAGTTGTCTCCAGACCCACCGGCAAACCCAGGAAGTCTCGAAGGGTCAGCCAACATTTTTACCACTGGAACTGTTGCGGTAGGAATTGCCTTCACCTGAACAGCCCATGGTTGCAGTTCTAATTCACTTGCCAACCGAAGCACTCGTTGCGCATTCAAGGAGAGATGAGGTGCATAGTTGTAAGGAGCGTAATAAAATTCGTGTTGGGACCCTTGGTATTCCGGGTTATAGTTCTCCATACCAACATCTTGCTGCTGACCCTGAAACTCGGAGGGGTTATAATTTTCCCCGCTACCGTCTTGATAATCAGAAGCATAACTCTCCATGCTCATACCCGGCTGAGGTGGACCGGGTTGGTACGCTTGTGAATAACTATCGGCGCTATCAATGCGGCGAAACTCCATGTCTTCGCTACAATGCACGGAATCGTCCTGAACTGATGCCATACCCGGGTCATGTTCCGAAACACTGCCCGAAAACAAACCAGGAGAATTTGTATTGTTTTGCACTGAAGTCGATGCGCTAGGAGATGAGACATCACCTTGTTGCGTCGTCGCAACAGTAGCGGTCGTAGAAAGCTGATCAGGAGATACAGGGATCCCTTCTTCTGACACCCTCGTTGGCTCTTGCCGTTTAATATCCCCTTCATCGAAGCAACCAGAAACTGACATATTCACACTCTGCATACTCTCCTGCCGTGGCTGTTGCTCCATAGGGGAGGGTGGTGGGTGAAGTACAACATCATCTAAGCCACACACGACGAGGTCCAAATCTGAAGAAGGCAAATCTAATTGTGTAGCACAGCTTCCATACATTTCTACTCGACACTGATCGGGCCATATCTTCCCGAGCGTATCCTGTAAGGCACCTAGCACCGCACTGCGTTCTCGTCGTCGTACGTCGAGGGCAAGTGACCGACGTGACATGAAGGTATTGATTTCTTCTGATAACTGTCC
Source organism: Skeletonema menzelii (assembly GCA_036940005.1). Classification (NCBI taxonomy): domain Eukaryota; phylum Bacillariophyta; class Thalassiosirophyceae; order Thalassiosirales; family Thalassiosiraceae; genus Skeletonema; species Skeletonema menzelii. The sequence continues at coordinate 3,119 of JALLBH010000386.1, read as the reverse complement.
ACAAACATTTAGTAAATGATAACCAACATCATCCTCGGGTCGAGCACCATGAGGAGCGTCAAGACTTGATGCCACGGATGATGACGCGCTACAAGAATTACCCGGTCCCAGAAGTGTATCAAGAGGGGGCGGCACATTATTGTCGTCCGGTGCTGCGGCATCTTCGTCTCCATCATTCGTGTCCTTTTCATTCTTCTCGGATAAAGGTGACGATGAAACAGCCTTCGCTGTGGCGGTAGGAGCAGCGGACACAGTTTCCTTGGGTATTGGCTCTAATGCAACCTTTGTTTCGGGTTCCACACCGTCGCTTGCCTTTGCCGTCCCCTCCTTTTCTATTACCTCGGCTGCGGCAGTATTGCTTGTCTCATTGCCCACAGCACCTGTGCTATTGATGGCACTGAGACTAGGAGTACTAGCGCTTTTCACAACCTTTGCCCATGCATTTGGCTTGGATTTGGGAGGAGCCTGCTGTTGTTCCTTCTTCACTGGTTCAATCGCGGACTTGTAACTTATTCCAGGTTTCACCTTCGAACTTTTTGGCTGGCCGGCATTTTTGGACTTGGCCTCAACTGTAGCAGACGCATCGGTGGCTTTCCCTCCATTCGTAACGGAGGCGGTCGATGCCTTATTGTTGACTGTGGCAGCCGATGCTCCCAGTAATACGTCGCGCATGGATTTACCATTATGCTTCGAAGTGACAAGAGGTGGATTTGCGGGCACTGAGGTGGCAGTTGCATTCGATCTTCGTCCCTGTTGCTTATTATTACCATTGTTGTTGTTATTGTTGCCTGAAGAAGAAGCGGCACGCTTGTCGTTGTGATGTGATGAGGAGCGACCACGCTGTTGCTGCTTGTGATTATTATTATCCGACGAGGACTTCGCTCCACCGTCTGCTACTGTCTTCCCCCCACCCCCTTTTCCATCACCAGCAGTGTCATTCTTTTGTTGCTGCTGGTTCTGGTTGTTGTTGTTGTTCTTTTTCCGTCTTCGGCCATCCTTTTTCCTCCTTGAATTGTTACTATTTTGACCATTGTTTTGGGAGGAGTTGTTGTTATTGTTGTTCGAAGAAGTTGCAACATCACTGTTACCGTTGTTGTTGTTGTTGTTACCATTGGAATTGTTACCATCATTATTTCGGCCAGAATTGTTGTTGGCGCGGTTACCATTGTTCGTATTACCCCCTTTACCATTATTATTCCCATTGTTGTTGTTGCCATTGCCATTGTTGCTCCCTTGAGACTTGGCCTTGCGCCCACGAGGCTTGACTTCCACAGTCTCCCATGCGCCATCGTCAGCATCATCGTGGTTGGTATTGGAGTTACTGGGTACAGATTTTGCCGCTTTGGTGGTTGATTTGTCGGGAGAGGCATTGGATGGCTGCTCTGATAATGAGGGCGATGGAACCTTCTCTAAAGCCTTGCCCTTTTCCTGAAGATCTCTATTATTAGGAGACGCTTTCGGTTGCTGATGGACATCTTTCACAACTGCACCAACACCGCCAGCATCCCCTCCTTTGGAAGTGGAGGATGACACCGTGACTTTTTCATCGTTGGAAGTAAAAGACGAAGAGGCTACAAGCTCCTTCTCCCCCTTCGCAACAACAGCGTCGGCGGCGCTATTTCCTCCACCTTTAGCATCGTTGACATTTGCTCCTTGGCCTGATAATGCCGAGTTGGCATCTGCATTGGATGTTTTGCGCTTCTGTGAAAAAGTGCAACGTGACAAATGACAAATGGAAAGATCAGTTTATAATCCAACATGTACACGATTTTTTGCAAATGCAACCACGACAAACATACCTTCTTTTTATTCTTCTTTTTCTTCTTCTTGGAAGGAGAAGATGGTTCTACAGGGAGGGCGGTGGACTGATCCCCTTCCGCAGTATGTACACTATTAGTAGTCATGATCCCACCAGTTGAAGACGATGACTGAATTTTTGTCGCGTCAGAATCTACTGCAGCTGCCGACGAGTGCTTTTCACCGTGATTGCCCTTGGCAACTGCATTAAAGGACGATGTAGCATCACTCCCTTTAACTACAGGAGTAGGATTACTCTGCTTCTCCTTCGATGCGTCCCCTGCTCCACCACTTCTATTACCAACACCAACACCCGATGACTTTTTCTTATCATTGGCTGACGATGCTCCACCGCTTCCTTCTTTATTTTTTGCATTTGAATGATTATTTTTTGCCTGATTATGCTGATGTTGTTGATCTTTCTTTACAGAGCCGTCATCGACGGTTGATTTGCACTTGTCATGAACGGTGGTGGCTGCAGAGTTCTCCTCCGCGCCAATAATATTCCCTGGACTCCCGCTGCCAGTATTGCTGCCTCCCGTCGAAGAGCTCGTCCTTGCGTGTGAATTTCCGTGATGGTTGGCAGACACGTCATCACTGGAGGATGATGATGATGGCGTTGTTCCTCCTCCGCCGCTGCTCCTTATTCTCTGGTGCGTCTTCATTTCAAAGCCTCCGCTGCCGCCGCTTCCGGTGCCCTTACTCTTTTCCTCGGGAGCGCTGGTTGTATTTGCCTTGGTAGATGGTGATGTCAAAGACTCCTCTTTCAGTGGAGCACCTCCACTCGGTATTATTGGGGATTTTTCCATTGTAGCCTCTGAGATTATGCGTTTTGATTGATTGCGTCAAATTGGGATCGTCTTCAATGAGTATGTAGTAAAGATTCTTCCGGTTCGTACTTTTATTCGCTTTAGTAGACGAAAGATCTGCGAGCTGTATACCCTCTCTATTAGGAAATCTACAGCGTGTATAGTATCTGATGGTGTCGACCAATTGGGTGGAAGTATGTGAAAGACACCAAACGAATCCGTAGTAACAAGTAAAGAAAGATGCTGTTCATTCCACTTCCTCAACTCCCTCCAATTGCTTTGCGCTTTCATCTTCGGGGAAGATGCAAAGCAGAAGTACGGACGGACGAACGTGGCGGGCTGAGTGCCGAGCTAGAACACGTAGACCCTGACGTGAACATACTGATTCCTGTGTACAAACTGAGAGTGGTCTTTCCCCTTTTCCCTTTCAACTTAACATTAATTAACAGTATTGTAGTTAGTGTTTCGAAAGTTCACCTCTTTCAGAAAAGGTGAAAAGTTCCGAGTGAAACT
>JALLBH010000385.1:0-22632 GCA_036940005.1 Skeletonema menzelii | reverse complement strand
TACATCGTAGCATGTTCCAAAGAATCACTGCTACTATTACTATTTTTCTTTACTGCAAGAGCGTGTTCTCTAATTCTCTTGTTATTACTCCTACTTTCTTTTCTTATAAATTATAGTGGCGTGTGTCTCCCCAGACACGTCAAACCATAAGTCCCGTCTAACCCCCGCCATAGGTATTGCTTGGGCTGAATATTGCGCTCCAACACTCTCCCTAGCTCAAGCATTCTCACTTGGGCTCGGTATGCATTCATCGTAACCAACGAATTTCGGCGCATGTCTCTCGAACACTTTCCTCGACGTGTTCTTGGTACAGATATCCGCCATTGAGCTCTCATGGAATTTGTCCAATGATCAGATAGCCTTGCTCCTTCAGTTCACGAAGATAATGACTCTTCATGTCTAAACGACGAGTTCTCCCGCCTACACTCCAATTTTCGGCCAGGTACACTGCACCCTTATTGTCCATTTCCAATACCATCGGGAGTTTCACCTTTAACCCCAATCCCACCAAGAGTCTAAGCACAAACATCATATCTTGCGCTGTAGTAACACCCGCATTCTGCTCAGCATCTGCCACAGACAAGCTAACAGTCTCCTGTGTTGAACTCTTGACGATGATGATTGGATAGTTGTTGAGAACTGTTCTACCACCGGTTACACTCCTCCTGTCGTCTGTATTTGTGGCGTAATCAGAGTCCGATCCTGTCACTGATCTCGAAATCAAAATCCTTATCACCATTCCACGTTACATTTGAAATCAACGTCCATCCTCTGTTCGGCGTATTTGGTATGTACTAGATCAACGAATGTAAAGCTGACAGTGCGCTCCTCTTGGAGCTGACATTTGCCTTGTTAATTCTCTCACTGCATTGCAGCATTCAGGCCTTGACCACTGTACTTTGAAGTTGATGATTGCAGTTGCCGATCTACTAAATGTCGTGGATTCAGCTGCACTCAACTGTCCAGATCCATCTCCACGCATAAGAACTTGGTCCTCCCACCATCCGGTACATCAAACTCGTCCTTGAGCTTTCGAACCAACACTGGTTGAGTGGCCTTCACGGTTGCCAAGCCATCTTCATTACGCGTAACATCGAATTCACTACCGCCACACTCGGTCACCTAACCTTCAGACTTGCACTCGAAGACGCTCTTGATCTTGTCTTCAACTCTCTTCACATCAACTAGAGAACCAAAAATAATGATGTCATCAATCCAGCACATAAACACTGTTAGTCGACCATCTCTCCACTCGTAAAACATACACGGATCGGCCTTAGATCTTTTGTACTTCGACTTTATCATGGCTTTCACGAACTACTACCGCACATTGGAGACAACACCGCAATGGCATTCTCAACGCGTTGAACTAAAACGGTTGCATGCCAGATTGCATAACATTTTTTCGCATTCTGAAAGTGCTGTAATGCTTCGTCATGTTTGTTCTTGTGAAGTAGATACGTTGCAAGTTTTTCGTGCGCTAAGCCCTCTTCGTGATTGAACCTGTGCTCTCGAGCTTGCTTTATCGATGCTTTGTAACAGCTATACGCCCGTTCATCGTCATTTAGAAAGAAGTATTCAGCCTGAAGAAGAGATAGCTTATTTGCAAAATTCCAAGAACAACTCTTTGCCCATTTCGACATAAGCGCGATCGCCACTTCAGCTACACTGGTCCATTTTGCTTTATCATCTCGATCCTTCCGCGCAAAGTACAGACCTATGAGGCCATCAATGAATGTAGTAATGGAAAAAAACATCGTTCGGCCTGAATTCGTGCGATGGAAGGATGCAGCGTGTGTTCAAATTAGGGCAACGACGAGGATAAAACCAATTTCAAAGATAAGTTTACAATCACAACTTACCAGTTGCAGCATGTCCCGCACAATTAGCATATAACTCCTGCTGCAAGTCATAGTGTTTGGCAGCTGCATCCATATCGCCACACATGTATTTGACGTATCTTGTCTTTTGGTATATCACTCTTAACAGATTGGAGAATTTGTTTTTTATGGCAAAGTCTATCACTGCATCCTCATTCAAACCACCGAAATTACTGTTATAAGCATTTTTCTCTAGCCCCATCAAATCATATGTCATTTGTTCCAAAACTGACAAAGTTTTCACCGCGACGAGTTGATTGTACCTACATTGGATGATGACAGTAAATTGATGAGCGCGTCGGAATGTTATTGTGACGATTAGATGATTACAAAGCGAGTACTTACTGCACTCCACGCTGGATGTGTTTGTGTAAACTTTGGCTTGATTCCAGTAGGTTTGAACCGGAACCGAAAAGCGCCAATGTATGGTAAAAGATGATGTTCGATACAGCATACTCATTGTCTCCATGATTCAATCCCACATCGAATGCTTCAGAATGCTTGCACAATGATGCTTGCCAAGGCCTGCAAAAAGGACAAAAGACAATGTTTGAACGTTAGTACCATATATATTCTTTCTCGGTCACTGTATAAAACATTGATGACTCGATGGATCTCACTCTTTGTAAATATTGATCATTCCATACACCACAGCATGAACACGTGGCAAAATTTCAACACAGCCCATTTTAATCATCAAGTCTGAGGCAACACGCCCAATTGTAAACGCAGCATCGTAGTCCTCGTTTAGACTACTAGCCAACCATCCCCCGTAACATGAAAAGGCAATTGGAGCAATGTTACACACACCATAAGCCACAGTCAATCTCACCATCCGAAAAACGACGATTGGATTCAATGGTGGGCTTGATGCGTACGTGACTAGCAGCATGTGGTTCAGGAATCGCATCGTGGTCAACTTCTTGATATCTGTCATTACCGGCAGTGATAATAGATCTAGTCTTGACCATCCAATCAATGCTTCTCGTACTTTCGCAACCTCTTCAACGTATATTTCCTGCGTAATGGTAGTTGGAATTGACTCCCCCAGTTCTGATAAAACACTGACACACGTATTGATACACTCATCGTTCTTTCCCGATGACGACAACGCACGAACGAGATTGCTGTAAGTGATCAATTTGTCTTCGAAACACAGCGCATAATGCAATGGTTTCTCGGCTAAAGCCGTCAGCGTCGGATAGTCGCCTACCACAAATAGAGCTTCAGAAGCTGCAACAATTTGCGGAATTAGATGAAACGAATTAGAGTTGACGACTAGCACACAAGACAATGTCAACAAAGAAGAGGGGGGACCTACCTGCATCATATAAACTTAGACTCAAGCGATAATTTGCCTCCCACGAGTCATCATCTCCAAGAAGTGAGATACCAGTCATGAGGTACCTGACGGCAGAATGATAGCTTTGTTGCTGAAGTACTTTCTCACCTGCTCTCAGATTTAATTCTGCCACGTCACGCTTTTGCTCGAGATTGTCAAGTAAATTGGCCCCATTATTCAAGTTGTCAGTAACATGAAAGATAAATCTTTCCATCTCAGAGGGCGTGTGCTCATAAGCAACCTAGAACCAACCAGTAAGTGGACTTTCTCCCTCATTTGCAACGGGATTAGCCCGTATGCTGCCTGCTGCACCTGATCATGCGACCATTTATAACTTGAGCCACACTCGGTCAGAAGGTAACCGTCTTCAACGCAAGATGCCAAGAAGTTGTCGCCAATGTCTGCATTCTTACGAGCCTTTTCAAGTATCATCGCGTCAAAGGTCGGCCCAAGACAAGCACACAACCTCAAGCCCAGCTGCTTTTGCCCGGGAAGGCGACTCATATGCTCTGTCATGTGCTTTACCACATCTTCGGACATCTCCTTTAGTTCAATCTTTTGCAGATCAAACATCCATCGACGCAATTTTATGCTGTACCAGATTAATCCTTCGTCATTGAGTGAAGCCAACAGCCGCAGAATGAACATGATGATGCCACCTGTCTTTCGATGGACTGTGTTGGACCTGGATATAAATAATATTATGGCAATAATCAAAAGTATGAGCGCAAGAAAATCCAAGTTACTGCAAGTGTAAGTGTAGGTGTAAGCATGTAATCTTCTTCTACTCACAAAGGCCGGCAGAGATTTGGTGGCAAACACATGATATCACTGAGTAGTGCATTGGTGCTCTCTTTCTCTATGGCACCAACTTTGATTGTCACGACATTGATTCCTTGCTCTCGGATATCGTTCAGATTCGTTGAAAGCATATGTGACTCATTCACTTCGTTCTCCCGATAACAACCAAGAAATAAAAAGTGATGAATGTCTGGGTCTGTCATCAACATTCTGATCACACCCAGCGTCATCTCGTCAGCCCACTTTAGATAGGCATAAATGTGCGTGTTTAGAAGCACAAAGTGAGCCAATGATAACAATAATAGGCAGCCCAAACAAACAATCCATGCAGTCGAAGACACACTCACCTGTAAATCATCTAGCACTAGTACCAGTGGTTGAGAACGGCATGAAATAGCGCTGATCAGCTTGCAATACATATACTTCAATCTCTGATCCAACAAATTACCAGCAATCGTTCGCCTTTCTGACCTATCAACTTCTGTTTCGTCATCCATGAATGTACGTAAACTTGGAATGCTGCCATATAAGCAGCTGACACCCGATCCTACCACATCGCTGATTCGCCATCGCATTGACATGTATGCATTCTCTCCGGCTCTGGACGTGATTATATCGGCAAAGAAGGCGTCAATTGCAGAAGCTAATACTTTGTCAGGACGAGCAGAAATGTTGTCAAATTTCCCTTCAATAAATAAGCCATTCTTATCAGCTAGGGGCTGTTTGATTTGGTTGACGAGAGTCGACTTCCTGTGACAAAGAGAAATGGAAACAGCAGTTGGTGAAATAGGTAGGCTAGAAGCAAAATCTGATCATGTAATAAGGGAGACTCACCCTGTCCCAGGATAGCCAGCAATAAGAGCCATCAACGGCTGATCACCAAGCATTGTTGCCGATTGCAACAGATGCGTAAGCATCGACTTTTGGACTTGTCTCCCATAAAACAAATCCTTTGGTAACTTCAAACGATTATTGATAATAACCTCATGATCAACCTCAGTCTCTTTAAAGAAATTGTTTCGACGATCACTATTGGTAGCTTGCGTTGTCAATACCTTCAAATCTTCAAAGACAGCATTCGCTGATTCATATCTCATCTGCGAAGCATTCTCTTCGGCATTATTCCAACCAATTAGGGTGGATACCATCGCTCTCAGATAGAGGGGAATACCTTCACCAGGCGTGAGCTTCTTCCCACGCTTCCGAGTATTGGTATTAGAAGGAACGCCTCCCCTCGAGTCCGTACTCACTGAGCTTGTCAATTCTCCTCCCCCACTTATTCCAGAATTAGCGGCGGAAGATTCCCCTCCTCCCCCATCTGTTCGAAACAATTGATTCAAAACAATCCCTAGATTCATCAAATCAACCCGCTTCCTCTCATCAAACGTCTGCTCATCATTACATATCGCTGCATCGGACAAATCAATGAACGTCGCTAAATAGTCCCCCTCAAATGGCGTCAAGACAATATTATCCAACGTCAAAGAATTATACACCACACGGCTTTGATGGAACTGCGTCAAAGTTTTGGCAATTGCAATTGCGGCACGTAGATGGACAGTAAGTGTGGTTGCTTTTTGCTGTGATTTGGTTCGCTGCTGGTTCCTCACTTTGTCCAGCCATTCTTCACATGTGATGCCATTTTCCCACTTGAAGTACAGTGCAGGGCTGCCATTGAAGGAGCTCACTTCGATTACTTGCCGTTTTCTGACGTGAGGGGGCAATAGTTTGAAGACGGTTTCTTCGTGTACTAATTTCTTTATCGATAAGTTCATTTCTTGAGAACTATTCTCGGAGGCCTGATTTAGACGATCAACATTTTGATTGAGCAGTTTGATGCCCACTGTGTTTCCTGCTCGAGTAGATCGGTAGATACATGTACCATCGAGCTTGGAAACAACCAGCTGAGGCGGGGCATCTTCATTATTCGTGGCGCTAGTACTTGATGACCTCCGAGATGTGTCCGATTGAAGCGACGATAATAATCTTGAAGCATCGCCGTTATGATCGTTGCCGCCTGCATTACTACTTCCGAACCCAATGTCAGTCAAATTTGCTGCCAGAGAATACGAGTAGTCATGATAGTCGTCGTCCTCTCCAAATAATGAATCGAGATCGAGGTTGAGCAGATCGTTATCAAAATTAATGTCATCCATGATATTGATATATTATTGCAAATACAGGAAAAATAGGTACTCCTAATACAATATTCGAATTCGATATTGATGTAATGAACTGATGAGTATGATGAAGTCTGTTCATTTGACTTCAGCTTATTGCACGTTGAAGTTCACAAGGGAGCTGCTGCTTTTTGGACACAATATAGACATAGTGCAAAGACTATGTCGCTTCTGTCTACTTATTCAGAACCGGTTCGCATGACCAAGGGATAACCTTCTTTTGTTCGTTCTCATTACTACTTAGCTCTCTTGCCTCTTGCTAAGTCAAATCAACCAATACATACCTAACAAGCAAACAAACAAATGAAAGCACGACAACAATATCAACGTTATTACATCGCTGCCGGCCTCGCACTGCTCGTTACCCTTGCCGCTGTCATTGTTAGTGTCGATAGCACCACATCTTTCCGAGTATGCTTCGGTACGCTTCTTTTCATAATTTGTGTAGCCCAGCTCAAAGTGGCGGCGGATCTTTACAAACATCGAAACAATCTGCTACTACAGCTGTTTCAGCCCGACAACCTATCGCTCTTTGTGACAGCTGCTGCTATCGCAACATTTGCATCACTTCTGTTCGCATTTCCAGAGTATGATGCAACATGCGCACTTCGGCAACCAATCATCCTCACGTCCATCACTTGCATGGGAAACTTATTGATAGGAAGGGCATGGAGGATAGGCAGTATCATTAGCTCTACGACTACATTTGCAGTATCTAGTGATGGCATTGATGCATTCGGGATGGCAAGATTGAAAGTCATGAATGTTCTTAACAAATTGTCGCAACTGGGAAGATATGTCAGCAGCTGCGGGAGGGAGAAAATTGGGAGAAACAGCGGCATTCGAAGAGCAATAACATTTGCCGACTCAATCTTTGTTGTCATGGTATTACTCGTCCCCCAACTTGTGTTGCAAATCGTCAATTTGTCGGTACCCAGTGTTAGAAAGGGCAGCGTCGAAATACTCGAGGGTGAAGAAGGAAACTACTACACTTGCGAATCATCTGGAGCTGGTTCGTATGTTCTCATCGTGGGAATAGTGCTAGCATCAATACCTTTCGGCATCTCAACATCGAGAGTAAAGGCATACCAAATAATTTTCGAGAGCTACATGAAATTGTAGCATCTGTGACGTCTTCATTTTGGATGCTTCTCACAACGTTGCCAACTGTAGGAATGATCGGGCAGACACAGCCAAATGCTCGTGCGTATTTGTTGGCTGCATCGGTATTGAGCTTTGTGCTTCCTCTATCCTATAATATTGCTAAGACTAGGTTGCAGAATATAACCACGAGCAAGGGCATCGCAAGGGGGAGTGTAAATAGTAAACAGAGAATGTCCATTCAGAGGCGAACGAAGCAAACATCATTAGATCTGTCATCGTCATCTCGTGATGGAAAAGTTCAGGATGACCCGCAGATTCTGCAAACTGCTGAAGAGACAGCTGTAATGGGCAAGATGTTTGATACAATGGGGTCAACAGCAAAAGTTTTGGCCATGCATCAGGATATACTTACCTTATTCAAAGTAGAGGGCGATGACTTCTCGTGGGAAGCAGGATTTACGTTGTCTGAGATACATTCTTTGGGTCCAAAGTCTTTGGAGGTTGTCGTCAAGACACTTACGGGGAGTTCCAAACTTTGGCAAAGTATTTTCCTTTCGAATCCTGATAATGAAGAGGCAAAGCGGAGGCTTGTTAAATGTTGTGCGGATGCATTGCATATCTTCGACATAGCCCCAGCTAAGAAGCAATTGAGCGATCGAAGCGTTATCTTTCCGGGTTACAGCTTCATGAATGTCATTGCCAAAATAATGCAGTACGACCCTCCCAACAACATGTCGCGAGAACAATTTGAAAAGACCTTGGCCGAGAACTTTGTGAAGGAGACACAATACCAACAGTATCATCAGTGTCGAGCTCTTGCCTTCCAGGCTGATGTCATGAAAAGACATGGTAATTTCGAAGACGCTCTATCGGTTATCGATGTATTGAAGTCAGTCTACGACCCTCGTCTTCACTCTAGTGCACTTGTGAAAGAATACGTAACAGATCAATGCAGTGATTTAATTGCTGCAAGCACTTTCTGGCTGCATCACTTTGGCCGCAATGATGAGGCACTTCAATTGTGCAATCATGTGGTTGACAGATTGTTGCCAGAGATTGAGGCAACAGAACTTGTCACCAAAACTACCATCTTGATCCCTATTTGCCGCACATTTGTGTACCAGGGACAATTAAGCACTGCTAAAAAGGCACACGAGCTTTTCAGAAGTCATGTGTTTGATCCATGGAACACACAAGTCGAATCCGGGGTTAACGTTCATCCTGCTTTCGGGATGCGTGTGCCATTTATGATAGTGCTGAAGTGTTACAGCTTGGGAGGTGACGCTTACGCTGATTTGAGTACAGACGTTGCCTACATGCTGAATAGGAATGACCCAGCCTGGTTCGAGACTACATTTCTATCGTATGTTGATGCTGCTTGGTCCACAATGTGCGCAGAAGCCTGCATGTGCTTGGCCAAGATGACTGATTGCATTTCTCATGACGAATCATCTGCACTCATCAAGGAAGGCCTCAAGTGCTTAGAGGTCTCAATCAAAACGCTAAAGAATGAAGACGGAACGATCGTTAATGGCATGGCATATTCCTACTACTCCAAAATATTGTCTGACCTAGAGAACTTGAATGCACCTGTGTAGGATGTAAAGGAAGTAAAATCAGTTTATAATGTTGTAAACGTAATGTATACGTTAATTTTATGTAGATCTTCCGACCCTTATGATACACCAATCACAATCGCTATCAGAAGTTCAGAAGAGCAGCTCTACTACTGTCCCCTTCGTCCCAAAAGAGCTGATCGAACCGATTAGACAACACACCACGACGATCCGCAACCCGTAGCCAAGCCTTGCACTAAGAATCAGCAGATCAGCGTGATTCGAATGGGTTATTCGAGATGGCGAGTGGAACCCAGCCATATATACAGCATGCCTACAAACAAGTGGAACGAGCAATATCACCACCATACAACTCCTTCAATCGGTCCACCTCACACCACCGTCCTCCATCGACATAAGTTGCATCTTAAAATCCAACAATATATGTATACAAATGATCCGCATACCAATCCTCTCCAACATACTTGACCCCAATCTCCTCCAGCGGAATTGCAATATATGTCATCGAGTCAGGATTTTGAAACAGCTATTTTGAAGAGCTTGATCATGTAGAGAGGGGAAAGAACCCAAGACCCAAGCCATTTCCACCGACGAAGAGGAGATGAACCCTACCAATTGACTTTGTGAGTGTTTGACACGTTTTTGTCTCCGGTACACCTGATTCCTGGTGCTCTTTTTCGTTGTCCACCCGCCCTCCCACCTTCGAGTGGCACGTCTAGGTCTACATAGGACTATTTTTAGGAGACATCACCTCCCTCTCTCTCTATCTCTATCTCTATTTATATCGTTTCCTGATATGAATTCAAAGATAGTCTATGTCTAGGCAACGATGGGATACAATGGGATCGTCTTATTTCATCTTTCTCGAAGGCAGCAGGCTAGAATGTGGGGCGAATGGTTCACCTCTAGAAAAGCATTTTGGCTGAACTGACAATCCGACAATCACACTGAAAAGGATCAAGATCATTATGTGAAGCATCTAGCTGCCATGGCTCTGCGATCTGCTGCCGAGACGATAGCAATAACAATATAGCATTGGTGTTACAGATTTTGGCTCACACATGTACGCTCCGAGGTGACTGTGATAAGGTGCCCTGATGATTGACCTACTCACTACCCTACATGCATTCCCATTGAGTTCTCATGCAATTTAGCACGTGCGTGAGGGCTCTGAGGGCTGAGGGCTGAGGCATCCCAAAACAACGTCAATTATTACGTTGATGAATACAAGATACAGCGCTAATAAATCTGCCCTACGCAACAATTGCAAGGCTTTCTTTGTAGTGTCATCTGCCGTGAATTATACTCGAGCAAGCAAGGACAACCAATCAATATTATATTGATAGAACGTATGATATGCACTTTTGAAAGAGCCAACGCTGACGCTGATATATGTATTAAATAAATAATATTACTTCAACATAATGGATCCTCCGACAACATCATCGTCCTTTTCGTTTCAAACTCCTCGCCACGAAAAGAAGAATATTGCTAAGCAGAAGCAACAGCACAATCATGACGATCAAACTACCGCAACATTGACAACAACTGCAACAACCAAAAGTCTTCGACAACATCATCATCATCATCATCACAGCAATACTTGCGCTTCGCCAAAGCTCACCCCTCCACATAAATTATTATCGAAACACAACTCCAAAAATAAAGCAAACAATCGAATGAGTCAAAAGCATCATCATCATCACCGCCGCCATCATCATTCAACTAACAACAATCCTCACTATATTAAATCACGCAATGCCACAAAAATTATCAAGGGTGAAATTCACAATGTTTGTCTTACCATGCGATCTGATCCTCGTTATAATAACAATTGCAGCTCGGGTACTTTGAGAGGTGATACAGCAACAACAACAGCAATGGTAATGAGGCAAACAAGTCGATTTGAATATGAAGATTATTGTCACCCTATACTAATGGGATTACGCAATTTACATGATTTATTGAGTGTTATGGAAGTTGATGGGATCTTCTCCTTGTCTAATAAGTCTGCTTTGAATAGTAGTGGTGGCGTTGGGGGTGGTGGGGGTGGTAATATTAATACTGCAGCTGCTACTGATGTTGTTGTTGATGGTGTTGGTGTTGGAAGGCACAATAAGAAGAGTGCACAAAGTCCACGAAGAAGAACAAATCGTTCCGACCAACGGAATAGTGACAATGATAATGATGATCTACTACAATCACCATTACAACAGCATTTGACAACACAAATTACCGCAGTGACATTTGTATCACCATTCACTCAAGCAGTATGTTCACCTGATATTACTGCCAAGACTACTGGTGCAGCATTGAATGCATTGCATAAGTTCATTTTGTATGGGTTTATTGGTGGTCATCATGATGATGATGTGGCTGGTTCGAGTAGTAGTGGTTGGAAACAACATCATGTTGTTGTTGAAGATGAGTATGGGGATGATCAGGGGGGAATGGGAATGGGGTTATCATCATTATTTGTTGCACCATCATCATCCTCTTCTTCTGGGGAAGGAGAGAGTAATGATAGTGTTATTGGACAGAGTATTACAATGATTGCCGAGTGTATTCGACAATGTTCCTTTGAGGATTATTGTTCTTGGAATAATGATCACAATGTAGATGGATCATCATCATCATCTGCTGTTCCTGGGGGTGGCTCTTTGGGTAGGGGGATGTTTTCATTTTGGTCACGATCGGGTGATAATGACACAAACAATACTGACGTTGACGGAGTTGCTTCGTCATTAGAGTTAAAGAACAATGGCAACAACATCAAACAGCAGCATGAATTACCATCGTTTCTGACACAACCACGACGACAAAATAGTAGTAAAGGCAGCAGTAGAAACAACAGCAACAACAATAACAACAGCGGCACACCATCCCGTAAGAAAAAGAAGAAACAATCCACCAACAAAACACACTCCATTCAACATCAAGATGTCATATTAAAACTTCTCTCCCTCTCCGTCCAAGTCCTACGCTGTCCAGCTGGACGACAATATTTATCTCCCAAGGATATAGTTGGCATTTTTGATACATGTTTGCATGTTGCTATTGATGTTGCTGGGGAGAATAATTCATTGTTGCGTAGTGCTGCGGCTGATGCTTTGAGTCATTGTGTGATTGTGGTGTTTGGGATGAGGGGGGAACGGGGGAGTGGTGGTGGTGGTGGTGGTGGTGGTGGGAGAAGAAGGTACGATTGTATCAATGGTGGCAATGAGAGTGATGATGAGAGTGATAGTGATGATGATTGGGGAGAGAGAGATCCGACGGAAGAATTTACAAATGATAATTCATCAAACAGTGATGATGATGCGAACGAATCGAAGTCTTATTCGTCTGACGCTGGAGAGCATATAATTGAGAACGAAGGAAACGAATCAATCAAAGAGGGGAACAACGGCAGCAATGATGATGATAACGCTGACGATGAACTTGCGTTGGTGCCTCTCATGCATCGCTTAGCAACTCTTTCAGATCCTCTCATTCACGAGGACGATACGTGTGTATTAGCCTTGACGCTGATTAACATTGCACTTGAGACAATGTCCGATGTTGATGCACTCGCGGTTCGTTATCCTCGGCTATTGAGTATTATGCAAAATGATCTTTGCCGAAATCTGTTACGGCTGAGCACGTCGAACGACTTGTCAATTCTTGGTTTGGCACTCAGAGTTATCTTCAATCTCTTCAATGGGATCAAGGATCATTTGAAGGTGCAATTGGAAGTGTTTCTTACGAGTGTTCATTTGAGGGTACTGTCATTTTCTGTGTCGCCGCAGACACATGAGAGAGTGTGGGCGTGTTCCCCAGAGCGGAGGGAGCTGGCTTTGGAATCATTGCTAGAGTTTTGTAGGGAACCGATGCTAATGGCAGATCTATATCTGAATTATGACTGTGATATGAATTGCACGAATTTGTTTGAGACGATATGCGCTACTCTCTCCAAACTTGCGAATCCGGCGCAAAACCAACAAGTTGCAATAGATGCCGACAACAATGATGACACAGACAGTATTGATGATTCAACCACCAAACCAAAGCTGAATATCCTTAATCGTTTGGCATTAGACGGGATTTTGGCAGTGATCGATGCTATTGCGAGGAAGTGCCGGTCATCTCCCAAGTTCAGCAATAGCAGTGCACCCGATACTCCAACAAATAATGACGGTGATCTACTTACTTTACCGTCTCCCCCCGACAGCGGCAATAGTGATTTCCTCGGGAGTACTCTATACATTCAAAACGACTCCCTGCATGAATCTTTAGAGTTTGATCATAATGGCGATTTGAATCATTCGGATGCAAGTGAGAGCGGTATTGGGTGGCCAACAGCACAAAATATACTACGGGAGAGGAAAATACAAAAACGTCGCCTCGCTAAAGCTGCTACTGAGTTCAATGAGAGATCAAGAGACAAAGAATGGATCAAGGAAGCGGAACGTGTCGGTGTACTCCCTACCCCCGCAACGCCATCTTCTATTGCATCGTTTCTCTATTCCACACCTAAGTTAGACCTTGCGAAGATTGGGTTGTATCTGAGCAAAGGGCCAAAAGATAAATACCCTTTTCACAGCGAAGTTTTGAGAGAGTTCGCATCATTGTTTGATTTTGATGGGATGTCATTTTCGGACGCTCTCAGATCATTCCTCTCGCGTTTCCGACTTCCTGGAGAGGCTCAGTGTATTGATCGCTTGATGGAATCGTTTGCGAACAGACTCTACGAAGTCTCAAATTCTTATGGGTCGGGAGGTGACAATGATCAGGCTGTAGAAAAAGCAATGCTCGATCCACCTTGCACAAATGAGCCAAGCGATCGTTCGGGGACTCTTGATCCGCCAGCAGCAGCGGAAGAAGAAGTTAACGTGTCATTTCCATTCAAGAGTGCCGATGCTGCGTTCATATTGAGCTTCAGTACTATAATGCTCAACACGGATTTGCATAATCCAAATATGAAGGACGAAAAACGAATGACGTTGGAGCAGTTCATTCGGAATAATAGGGGCATTAATGATGGAGCTGATCTCCCACTTGATTTTCTCACGAATCTTTACTTTGAGATCAAAAACGATGAGATCCAAGTCAAGCAGGACCTGCTTCAAGACGGGGTCAACAATTTCGATGGTCTTCTGGCAAATGCAAATGATGTAGCACAGCCTTTCTTCACGTCTTCAAACTCAGCTCACAATTTGGTGAGCCAAGTGGGAATACATGAACGAGACATGTTTGTGTCTATATCTTCCGCTGCTATTGAGGCAATATCTGCTGTGTACGTTGATTCATGGGATGATGCTCTTGTAGTCAAAGCTCTTGATGGATTGCGTAACTGTGCATTTGTCGCTGCTTATTTTGGGCTGGGCTCAATATTCAATCAGGTGCTTGAAATGCTGCTTGGGTTTGGACAGGATTATGTAACGAGCGTCGCGACTTTCATGTACTCCGAAATTGGAAAAAACAAAGAATTTGGACGGGTCGAGGTAGAACTAGCTGCTAGAGGTATTCCTCCCCTCCCAAAATCATTCCTACGCAAATCGAAGAGAGATGTTAGAAGTAGAAGCATTCTCCTTGATGTGATCGATATTGACGGAAGTGCTGCGCATAGAGGATTGCTAAGCTTGGATTGTGCTCTTGCTCTGAGCAGAGATCACCTCACAACCTTAGATGAGGCCTGGCCGACATTGTTGGACGTAATATTTGCTCTTCGCGAAGTGGAGGCATTGCCTGCCTCCCTTTCAGACCTTGATGATTTTGCGGACAGCAGAGGGAACCCTCTCCCTCCGTCAACGTTTGCGAGAAATTGTAAAAGTCGAGTGAATGCGTACAGAGAATCTCTAGCTCCCGTGCAATCTACAGAGAAGGGATTTTGGAGATCGATATTTGGGTCGTCGCAATCATCGGCCGAGCCGCCCAATCACAGCGCTGATTCGCATGAAGAATTTCCACTGTATGAGGCTTTGGAAAGTATTTCGTGCAACGCGCAACTGGACAATATTATCGCAAAGACCGATGATATTGGGCTAGCAAAAAGGATTCTCTTCGCGCTGTTCGATTCAATGATACCAGATGAAGATGACGCTCTGTCCGACCCATTGTTTGAGAGCAATGCTGTGTTCGTCCTTGAACTTGCAGCACGCTTTTTGATATCCAATAGGAACAATGCAGCTGAGCTGTATCCAATTTTTCTGTCGAAGTTTGAGCTACTGCTTTCACCCAAGTCAAGTCAAGATGATTCGCACGAGCATCATATTTTGGGGCTCAAGTTCCCATACGTTCTCGAGAGGATCATTGTGGCAATTTTACGATCTCAAATTCACTTCTATGATATTGAAAACTGTCGACTTCGAGAAGAATTGAATAGATCGCTTCGTCTTATTACCCAACTGCCTTCTGACTATCTCCACGAAGTAAGTGATCGTCTTGGATGTGGATCTGCAATAATTCTTCGTGGTTGTTTCTTTCTTTTTGATGAAAGAGCAGAAGATTGGTCCATCATCAAACGTTTGTTGGATCTTGCTGCACAGGATTCTTCGGGCCGCGGCTTCGTCTTCGATGGTATTGCATCAGTGATTGATTCCATCGACTACACTTTACCTGGTACAGAGGAATGCATCGGCATCGACAGCAACGAGCTTCAACTATCACAATGTGGGGTAGAAGTAATCGCATCGCTCCTTCTCAGATATCGCGACGGCTCATACGAAGGTGACTTATCGTTTAGGGTACCAGCAATGTCGTATATCACGAAAGTATACTCTTATTCGCAGCACTTTGGAACGTCAAATGAGGTTTCATCCGAGTTGCCAGCTAAGAACGAAACGGCGCTTCAAGAATATGAATTTCATACGATGGTAACTGCAATATACAAAGATGCATGCTTGTCTCCGGAGGACAGTATAGCAAAGAGGGGATTTGAATCTCTTCAGGGCATCGTACTGTCAACAAAAGTGGAATCAATTCCGGTTGGGAAATGGCTTGATTTCTTGGACATGGTAGCATCCAATTCTCCAAGTATATCGGTGCAAGCAGCTCGTATTAGCTCTCTTGGGTTGATTGGGAGGTTGTTTCTGACACTGATGCCTGAACTGAGCAATGAAAAGGATAACTGGTCGCAATTGGAAGACTTTACAATATCCTCTGCCTCGGTAGTGAATGAGAATCTTCGCGCTGGGCGTGCGACTGCTTTATTTGAGACAACTGTAGAGACCATCACTAACGTAGTGAATGTCTTGTCGGTTGCAAAGCAGATGTCAATGGCAACAGCTGAAGGGGAAATTTTTTGTGCATGGGTCAGTGAAACGTTACTCTACGAGTTGGAACAAGTCGGCGCGTGCGGTGGCATTACCAATACCAATAGGCCGGAGTAATAATCTCGGTATCATTTTGTTCATGTCCGGAAGCACTGTGGTATTTGGGGTGCATACTGATGACTCCACAAGTTGAGCTTACCATATGTATGTACTCCCATCATTGCTGTCTTTGTCAATGTATCTGCAGAAATAATCGATGAAGGTAGTGGCGGGAAGCTAGAAACATCAACTCGTCAATGGCCCCGTGCTGTCGAAACAGTCGTGACCCAAAAGTTACAATAAAGCCCTCTTTTGGCTGGTGCACTTAATGGATTCAACATTATAACACCGAGCGAACTAAGCATTTGTGGGGTTTCGCATCTTATTGTACTGAAGTGTATGCTCACAAGAGCGTAGAGAGTCTACTTATCGCGCGATGTATGTTTTCAGAGTGATGTAATGCAAAAAATGGCGCGGCTAGCTATTTACACAAATAATTTCGAGAGAAAATATTCCCTCGTTCATTCTCGAACGAAAGAAGTTGGAAGTGTTCGGTCGATAGAGCTAGCACCAAGGGCATTGTCGAGACGATCAGCGTCAGTCTAATATTGGCTAGGAAGAAACACCCATTATTCGATTTTTGCGGCAGCCAAAGTGGACTTTATTCGAGAGAGAACCATCATCTTTGACCTTGACGAAGCAATGGATCATTCGGCAGCCCCACCTCAAATGTCACAATTGCAAACCCAAGATGACAATGATGCAAACTTCTTTGAAAGCAATCTACTTGCTCAAGTGATTAGTGTCGTTGGTTGGGTCGTTTTGACAATGAGCATCATTGTTCTTTGTTGGGTAAGCGAGCCTTGCATAACAAGAATAACTGCAAGGTGGAAACAACCACCACGGTGTGTTTTGGAGAGAGGCAATGCCAATTCACTCCTTTCGAGACTGCTAGCCTCCGCTAATGCTAATGGTAAAGATGGAGAATACATTGTGCTTCCAACCGAGCAGAGAGAGCGATTCACCAATCTGGAACTCACAACCAAACGAGCAATTGATACCAAAGCTCCACTCACGCCCGTATTTTTCGATGGGCCAAGTGGGACCGGCAAACAATTGGCAGCCAAGCAACTAGCGCTATCGCTAACGCTACCGTATGCCTTAGTGAGTGGTGCAGCTTTAGCAGCGGGAAGTTCTTTACAGATCGATGCGTTAGTATCATGGGCCAATACATATTCAAGAGGCAACGGGATCCTAATCTACATTGATCAAGCAGATGCCTTCTTATCAAAGGATCGTAGGCTCAGCAAATTCATTTCAGTCCTCGATGGGGTTCGGCGAGACATCTTCTTCATTCTAGCAACACAAAATGTTGAGAATATCGGACGAGCTGTGCTTGACCGTTGCGAGCAGCTTCAATTCTCACTGCCTGATGCAGAGTGCAGAAGAGAGTTGCTGCTGAGATATTTTGACGAGCATGTGTCGCTTGTCAACGAAAATAACGAATATCCATTGTCTCGCTTCATTCGCACTCTCTCAATGAAAGGTCAACGCATGCAATCAATAGACAATGGCGTCATGAACGGCGAATCGCTAGAGAATACTATTGCACTAACAAGGGGGCTAAGTGGACGTGACATCTGTGAAATAATGATGTCTCTAAAGACAAAGCTGTGTCGCTCTAAACACGGTCGGGTGACATATTTAGATGTCTGGGAAGCAATCGACGAGGCACAAATAATGAAGCATCGACTAAGTAGTCGTGCAGGCACTGCAGCAGAGCACTCAATCTCAATGACTAATTTACAAAACGAAGTTGACTTCCATGAAGTAACAGTTGTTTGAAAGGCGTGACGTTAAGCTGTAACTCTCGATTTGTTTTGCCTGGCACATCTGCTTTCTTGATTGACAAATGAATATAAGCAAAGATTTAATTTGCACTGCACAAACGATTGTTTCAAATGTGATTGTTGCACAACGCGACTCTACTTTGCATTCGTAGTGCACCTTCGATGAAAGTGTTTGTCTCTGTGTATGTAAATGTAAAGAGCTTGTCTTAAAACGACTTAGAGCTAGAGCGGAAGCTGCTGCGAAAAAAGCTGCTATGAAAAAGACGGTGGTTGGGAAGGCTGTCACGAAGAAGACTGCGAAAGAAGCTGCTACGAAAAAGACGGTGGTTGAGAAGAAAGAGAAGAAGAAGGAGGAGGAGGAGGAGTAGGAGTAGCCGAAAAAGCTCTAGCCCCGACAGCGCTGCTGCCATGACGACAGGATCTCAATGGCTCTTGATAGGCTCTTGATGAGCATGCCCATGCCAATGTTGTACTTGATTTGAACGATACACCCAGAGCCAGAGAATTTATGCTTATTGATTTGTTTTGCCTGACATTTGCTTGCTTGATTGATAAATGAATAAGAAAACATTTCTTGTTTAGACATAGTTTGCACTGCACCAACGGTTGTCAAACTGACTGTTGTAAAGTGACTTTACTTTCGTACTTTACTTTGGATTAGTATGCTGTGTGTAAAGGGCTTGGAATCACTGCAACTGCAAGCTTCATTATCAACCCTACAACAACTCCGAGTCCCACTCCAATTCTTCCTCGTGCACTGTAATGCATCGAACACCATTATCATATCGACCAACAATATTCATCACATGCTCATCCGGTGGAGCATTGCTATTTTCGCTACCCGACGAACCGACAGAGATGTCATCATCATCAAGTTTTTTACTCTTTTGCTCTGCAACCACAAACTGCTCCTCAAATACCACAGGATCTTCGCCTTCTGGCTTGGCACATTGTCCCAGCACACCCAATACGTGATTCTTGCCCATGTGAGCAACCCATTGCTCTGGAATGTCGCGTGGATTTCCATCCACAAAGATATATCCATGACTCCGAGCTGTTTTGATCTGTTCTAGTTCCATCTTCAACCACCCTATTGCATCCGAACGTGATGCTTCATCTGAATCACTATCAAAACAAAAGTCTTTCAGCCGCAAAGCTACGCAGTGTGCACCATGAACCCAAAAGTTAAAATACGCACTACCATCATGCAGAATGATCGGGACGCTTTCGTTGATTTTTGAGAGAAGTTTGCGACAACTGTCGTCGAAGTAGCCACATGCAATCACAGCCTTTGGTCTTGTTCGGTTGACGAGGCGAATTGATTCCTTTAGCTGCTTAATGTAGCCCTTTCGTCGAACTTCATCATTGCTGCATTCATCGTTAGTTGTCTTATCGAAGAGTGGATTGGTAATGTGTTGAATGCAAATCTTTTTATCCCCAGCGAGCAAATTACTGGGCATTTTGTTTGCGGGATGATTCTCGTCTTCCCCTCTGCCTGGGAATTGACCCATCTTATCATTGATTTGTGTCAGCCCTAGCGCATCTCGACTTTCTGGCCGAACCCGACTCAATCTTGCCTCCTGTTTTGTTAGGAAGAATCGGCGGTAGATGCGCGGTTCTTTGAGTAGATGAAGTCTATCAAGAAGATGCATCACACTCGCTCTCTCGGCTGGTTTGAGACGAAGTGCATCAAATGACGAGCCGTCTCCTGGAGGATGCTCATCTTCCAAATCGACATCGAGTGAAGACTCATCAATGAATAGAGCAGTAGCGCGCACTGCTAAATCACGCAGCGACGGTATGAGTTGAGGAGCTGGTTGGTTAGCCTCCATAGCAATGTCAAGATGAGAATTGGTTTGCTTGTCGAGCTTTGATACATGCTTGGAAAAGAATGGATGATGTCGTATAACATCATACCCCTGCCCATGCTCAATCACCTGGCCAAGTGGTGGTGGCGGCGAAGCATCATCTCCATCAGTCTTTTTTGTTTCATCCTCATCATTCTTGGGTGGTGGAATCCACTCAAAACATCCAGCCCCCAACCGCTCCTTTGGCTCCACCTTCAAAAACTTGCTAATCAAATCCCAAGCATCATCATCACACACACCCATACTCCTTCCAAACACCCCCCGTTGAATCTTCAAAAATGTCATGTACGGACTAGCCGCCTCAAACGGCAACACACCCGCATACATCTGATACACCATAACACCCAACGCCCACAAATCGGCAGTAACATCACACCCACTCCCGCCCTTATCAAACTCCCTCACGGACTCTGGCGACATAAAGTCCGGAGTCCCCACAAACTCTGGCCCATTCAAATCAGTCTGAATCAAATCCTTGGCGGTACCAAAATCAACCAATATGACATGTCCATTCCGCTCACTCAACAAGACATTCTCCGGTTTGATATCTCGATGAACAACCCCATGCCTATGGCAATGTTCTACCGCCGCCAACAATTCGTACATGTAAACACGTATCAAACTGGGGTGCATTCCCACCATCCCCTTGGATTCATCATAACGTATTTGACTCCACAAATCTCCATATTGTTGATGTAATTCCATCAAAAAGTATAAGGAATTGTAATCTTGCATGGCATGATATGCCTTGATAATATTGATATGATCCGGCATACGTCGTTGTGTTAGTATACGACGTTCCATCATGACTTCATTATGTACATTGGGATGTTGCCTCTTGGCCAATTTGGCACATTGTTCCTTTTCAATAATTTTGAGTGCAAATGTTTCATGGGTAGTTTTGTGTTGACAAATTACGACAGTGGAGAAATTTCCCTCGCCAAGGGGACAGTAATCGTCATCTACCTTGGAGGGACGGGAGAATTCACGGATGGAGGGGGTGCGTGGTTCTAATTTGATGGATTGGATGTTGTCGACGTTATCATCTTGAGGTACTGCTGCAGGAGAAGTAGTGCTGGATGATGTCTGTTGCTTCTTTCGTTTGGCAATGTTGAGCAGCTTTTGAAATTCATTCTGCTGTGCTGCCAAGTTGTTCATCGTTGTTGTCGGTTCTCTCCCCTCTTTCACTTTCTGATTACCATCAAGCTGCTGCTGCTGCCCATCAAAATAACGCAATGCCCGCTCCAAAGTCTCAATAGCACCATCATACTCCCCCAAAGCCAAGAGCGACCGCGCCAATCGAAACAATGCCTTGGGATTCGTTCCACCGGTTAATTCGACAGCCTCGACGGCATCATCTTTGGCTTCGTCGTACATTTCCATTTTGTAGAGGCAGGCGGATCGATTGCACAGTTGAATGATTAGTTCGGATGGGTAGTCGACACTACTATTATCATCACCATCGTCATTATTGCCACTGTTCTCCTCTTCTGCATCACCCTCATTCATTTTTTCATTAGTAGTACCGTTAGCAGCAACAATGCGATGACGAACCACCTCCACCGCTAAACTATACAACGGCAAAGCCTCATCGAGGGCATTGGCAGCAAAGCGTGCATTGGCGGCGAGACGGAGCTCGTTGTGGTTTAGATTGCCCAGCTCTTCTTTCATGGCGGTTGTTGGTGGCTGCTGTTGTTGCTCTGTTTCCAAGGTCTCTATTGTCATGATGACAGGTAGATAAAAACTTATCAATAGCAATGCCAGTAGCAAAGCGATGCCATGTCGAAGGAGCTCTATGGTCGTGTGCGTGGTAAGGTAAGCGTGTGAGGTTGAAATAATGCTGTGAAAAAGATACAAAACAATTATAAATAAAAGTTTGCACTTACAGTTTGAACCTTCTCCCATAGTGTAGTGGTTAGCACTGTTGACTTTGAATCAACCAGCCGGCGTTCGAATCGCCGTGGGAGAACATCCTTTTTTTTGCCACTGCGCTGCACGCCACGCCGCCGGTATCTTTTTGTGCTCCTCAAATTTGTCGGCATGATGTGCAGCACACAACATCGATTAAGGTATGTACGATATAATAGATCATAGATTGGCTCAGTCATAGTATAAACTGGGGCAAATGCAATATGTAGAGGTTCTGCTTTGATTTCAGTGTCTTGTCACACAATATGTCAATGTTACTACAAATGTTTATTACATTCATATTACTAATGCATCTCCCAACTTCTTGTTGTTGCCTCTCGACCAAGAGAACAATGCTTTCCCCTAGTTTTTTTGAAGGACCATAGCATGATAGTCGAGTATATTTCATGCAACGATAACTGCTGGTTTCAACAATACATCAACCTCCTTCTTTCGGAAGAGAGAACGTCATATTGTCATTCTGTATTGACACTGTGGCGACATCGAGCTGTTTCAATATTATGTTCGATGAGAGCAGAAGTTGACGATGAAGAGCGAGATAATGCCTACGGTTAATCATGATTATTGGTTATTGTGCTCCACTCTTCCACCATGCTTGAACATGAAGTAGGCTAACTACTCTTATCTCTTATCTTCTTCAGCTGTGACATCATTATTTCGAGTCGCCTATAGACCTTACTAACGTGGGCACGCCCAGTGGGCTAAGCAGTCTCTTCGCCGTTTTCCCTGTTCTGCTTCTGGTCATCGATTTTATCACATTTTGTTAGTGAGTTTAGTTAGAGTAATGCCCTGATGAGGCAAAATCGAGTTTG
>JALLBH010000384.1:0-22868 GCA_036940005.1 Skeletonema menzelii | reverse complement strand
GAATTGTGATCTAATATGAGTTATCCTATCCAGTACAGGTACGGTAAACCTAACAACTTTACCCATTCCGCACATCCTCACACCACAGAATTGTGCATACCTACCAACTTCTTCTCAACTTATCTTATCTACTTTCGACGCGGCAACAGAGTTATACCTCATTCCTCTCAAGAGGCGTTATACCATAAGTAGTTGATAAAATTATAGCAATCAGTACGATGGAAAAGTTGAACACCTCGCCTACCTCCCCAAACATCGTAGCAGTTGATGATTTACTTTTAGCCGGTTCTTCTATCAGAAAGGTCGAATGCACAGAAGACGATGCTTTGGGTCTTGATGAGCTACTCCGTAAGAAGGATGACGATGAGACGTCGGAGGATCAAACTCTGCCACAGTCGTTATCAAGCTCCCCTTCGCCGTCTCCTCCTTTCGTGCCGCTGCGACCACTCCCCGGCAGGAATATATTTAATAATTGCTATAATCAATACGAGAACGATCATGTGACCACAGCAACAGCGATGACACATTTGTCGCCGTCGCCGTCTGCAGCTGCTGCATCCGCGGCAGGGATTGTGAGTGGAGAAATCCTCAGCCCACATCCAGTCAGTCCTCCTGCAGCAGTCAAGGAAGCATTAACATCAGCGTCGCCTACCCCAAGATCTCCGATACTTGCAAGAGAAGACAACGAAGATGATGGGGCTAAACTATGGGTGAACCCAACTCCAGCCAAACCAGGTGACTTCCTCAATACCTCTATCAGCAGGGTCCCAAGCAAGTCAATTCTGAAGAAGGTATCAAGTTATGGTAATTTTGATGCGTCCGTGTCATCATATAAAACCAGTAAATCCTCACGCAGGAAAAGCCAATCCATGGATTCAGAGACAGGAGCCGCCATGAGTATGGGCTCGAAGAAGACTTCATTTTTGAACATGAGCATGGGATCCGTCAGCTCTAACCGTTCTGAAATTAGTGGAGGATCTTCGTACGGTGTTGGTTTGGATCTTGGTGATTCTTCCTCCTTGGTGCATTCGCCTCGAAGCAGAACTGCTTCCATTTGTCCCGTCGATGAAAACAGCGTCCAAGGTGGAGCTTACATTCCACCATTGCCTTTTCTGCCATCTGATGCACAAGATGCTGATCGAGCTGCGGGGTCTGCTTCAAATTCATTGGACTTGTCAAGAAGTGGCAAAAAGATGAATCGTTCAGTCTCCTTCTGCTCAGTAGATGTTCGTGAATACGACCAAACTATTGGTGACAACCCCTCTTGTCGATCAGGGCCTCCTCTAAGTCTGGACTGGTCTTACTCGAAGAAGTATGAGCAGCCCAAAGCTCTTGAGCAGTACGAACAAGAACGGCAAGACCGTGCCAGGAGCCTCAGTGAGCTCCATGTCACCAAGTACAGAAGAAGAAACTTGCTCTCATTTAACTGGGGTCACTCAGAAGAAGAAATGAAGAATGCACGAAAAGAAACGAGGAAGTTGCAGCGACAGAGGAGCATAACACAAACGCTTTTGCCCCTTCACATGGCCCATGAGGCTTTCATCAGTGTCAAGGGTTTTGTCGCCAAGAAGAGAGGGAAAGCAGAGTGCCCAAAGGAAGAGCTGCGAAAGATTACAGATGAACTGAGCAAATCCACGGAAGACACTTCCTTTGATGGACGGTTTTCGACAGGTTCAAAATCTCTCCCAGGGTCGCCAACGTAGCGTTATACTGCACCATAAATTTAGAGAATTTTTCATGTAACTTCAAGAACTTCTTGCTTCTTTTGCTGCTTGTAGTACGCTGAATGCAAAAAATACAAGATCGTATGGTACCATACGGCATGCATAAAATATGGCTGCCGCATGCCTGTAGATAGAAGGAGGTGACAGTGTGACGCACGTAACAAAACTGTCGCCATCACAGTCCCTCCGCTCTCCGCTCCCCCCGCCCTCCCTCGCTCGCTCCGGCCCCCCGGCGGCTTCGAACTTCGAACTGTTGCTTGACGCCGCTCTTCCCCGCCGCCTATTATCTGGTGACATAACCCAGAGCCAGAGGCCGAACGCTTTTGTTGATGCTTTTTATCAACCCGGTGGGAACAAAATGGAGCACAACAAATATAGGCGGCGGCATAGGCATCCACATCATTGGCGGAGCAGTCCGAGGATTGATAAATGTTTGCAATTTGCATTATTAATGAGCAACTGTTCTGGGGCAATAACAACAACAGCTGCGTTCGCACCAAAAACATATTCCAGATTAGAAAGACCGAGAACTTCCTCTGCAGTATCATTGCGACATGTGGTTGAGCCACGGAGTAGATTATTTTCATCTATAAGCTCCGCTGATGGAGATACCGCTAGTAGCGAAAAGGAAACATCCGTCACGGTGGCGGTGCCATCATCATCATTATCATCATCAGATGAAGAAATAAATCAAGATGAAGAATATTTTGATAAGTTATTTGACTCTCTTGCAAAGAAACCGTCGAAACCATCCGATGAGACTGTGGAGAGTGACATTGCCGATGAAACAGAAGACGAGACTGTGAAATTAGTTGATTTTATCGAGCAAAGTGTTGGTATTCAACCACAACAGAAGGGGGAACAGAAACGCCGTAGGGGGCGTGCGAAAACAAAAGATATCATCATCAGTTCTTTTTCTGTCGCAGGCAAGGAGAAGCCAATCAAATTGAAAAGTGAGAGTACTGCTCTTAATGATACAAACTCTGACATTGTCGTGAATCAAGCGGATGTTGAAGATGCAATCGACAGCGCCACAACTGCTCCTGTATCTCTTGACGAAACGATTGAGCTTGATTCTGACCAAGTCGTAATTGACAATGAAACCTCTAACGTTGCACATACACCAGTCATAATGGAAGAGCAACCGCCACCACGTGTAAATGAAAAGGAGGGGGCGCCTTACAACGTTGTTTGTACTCACATTACTGCTGATTTTGACACATTGGCTAGTGCCATTGGGCTGGCCAAATTATGGAGCTTGGGTATCTACGATGAAGACCACGAAGACGATGACGACAGTATTGTCAATGGTCCCCTGCCAACATATGTAGTCTTGCCAAGGGGGGCCCACCCTGACGTGCAACGATTTTTATCTCTTCACAAGCACCTATTCCCAATCCGATCTATGAAGTCACTGCCTGGATTCTCTGATAGCGACTTAAAGAAATCCAAAAATAACAACGACAGTGGAGACCCGAATGAAGGATTACAGCGAGTGGGACTGGTGGATGCACAGCGAAGAGATCGTCTTGGCCCTGCTGATGTACTTTTACCCCACGCAAAGTTAGGCGTAACTATTGTTGATCATCATGTCGATGCCGAGAGCGATATCCCTGAGGCAAATAATTATATCGTTGAGAATGTTGGTTCAGTATCAACTATGATTGCTGAACGATTGAAAAGAAAGAATGTCGATCTGACTGAGGCAGAGGCTACTATCCTGGCTTTGGGGATTCATTCAGACACGGGTAGCTTGATTTACGATTCGACAACGCCAAAAGATGCCAGTATGCTAGGATGGGCGATGGAGATGGGAGCTAGTCAAGCTGCTATTGCCGAGCACGCCAAGCCAACCCTCAGTGATGAGCAGCAGAGCGTTTTGACTCAAGCGTTGGTCAATTTTAACACAACAACTGTTCATGGTGTAACAATAGCAACAGTACTATTGAGCGCTGATGGGTTTATCCCTGGTCTAGCAACCGTGACAAAGGATGCTCTTGATTTGAGCAGTAGTGATGTATTCATCCTTGCAGTTTGCTACGAGGCGACACGAGGTGCCAAGGGGGGAGGAGGAAAAAAGGGAAAACAAAATGGGCAATCTACTGATAAACTTCAAAAAGCTCAGCGTAAAACTGTGAAAGCTATTGCTGGTCGAGATCCAGAATTATCATCCAGCGTTCCACAGCTACTCCCTGGTGTTGAAGTTGGGTCTGCATCAAATATGATTAATTCTGAAAGCTGGAAAGGAGGCGAATTAGCATTCACAAGACAACGGCTGGCTGCAACGTTTGCCTTCTATGACACAGATAGATCGGGCTATTTGGAGAAAGATGAGATTCTTCAAGCACTTAAATCAGCAAATTTCGTCATATCAGAAGAAAATTTTAACAGCTTGATAGCATCTATCGATACAGATGGTGATGGGAAGATTGACTTCGAGGAATTCGTCAATTTTTACACATCAATGGAAGAGCGAAAGAAATGGGAGTCAATTCGTGCTGAAATGGAAGGAAGGCTTCCCGGCACACCGTCAACGATGACTATCATTGGCCGAGTCAAGGCGGGTGTAAATGTACGGAACGTCAATCTCAACCGGCTGTTTCAGCAGTTCAATGGCGGGGGCCATCCCAAGGCAGCCTCTGCAACGGCAAAATTGGAAGACGAAAGCGAGGCAGAAAAGGTGCTACAGGGTTTGGTTGACGAGTTGATTGAGACGAGTTTGGACCAACAATTAAGAGTGGGGGATTTCATGCAAAGCCCCGTCTTATCTGCGAAACCGACTATGACAGAGAAGCAAATAGAAGATCTATTCATTCGATATGATGTTCGAGCATTACCAGTCGTGGACGACAACAATGAGGTGATAGGGTTAGTATCCTACAAGGAAGTATCAGCAGCAAAAATGAGGCTCATTAACAAGCAAGAGAAACGATTACGACAAATAGAAAAGGCCGTAGCAGATGGGAGGGAATTACCTGAAAATAGGCCGCTAGAAAGTGCTGTAAAAGGATGGATGAAACAAAAAGTTGAACTAGCTGATGCTTCTATGACCATGGCAGAAGTTGAGCAGTTACTACTTGAGACCGACGTGGGCTGCGTTCCGGTTGTTGCCGAAGGAACAAAACAATTAGTTGGGATGGTTACAAGGACGGATCTACTACGCCAGCATCGGTATTATTCTTCTCTTCACTACCACAACAAAGGATTCTCAGACTCAATTGCAGCTAGGAAACCGATCATTGAGCTAAGGAAAAGGCTGAAGAAATTTGATATAGAAAATGAATAACATCAGCTAGCAACAGCGAAACTGATACAAACTAGTGCTAGAAAATTACTTATGCATGTGCGCTATTCAAATGAAGATTCCGAGTTCAACAGGCATTTGCTATGCATTGATCGTGGCAGAATTGGTCGTCCTTCCACGACGCCCCCTTCTCTTCCTTCCGGTCTCAAACAATGCAGCTTTAGCAACAATATCATTTTGCCTTGTTCGCGCCTTTGGCGGTTCATCAGCTGCTGTCGTGTAGTGGAGGCCAAACGCGTTTACTCCCTCTGACGAAGATGCATACTCTGTCCATGCAGTCGATTTCTGGCGACAGCGATGGATTCCAAGAGCCAATGGCAGCAGAGAAGTATCGTCAAAACCGCCGATATTTTTGATTGCACGATGATTTTGCTCAAACAAGGCATGTTTGATATAGACATCCATATCTTTGTTCTCAATTGCTTCTTTTGATACATTTAGCTTCCTCATAATATCCTTTTCCGTTTGAAGCCAAGCATGCATAGCATGGCTAACATCAAACAGCACGCCACAGATTATATCCAAAAGGCGTTCTCGAGAGGGAGTTTTGGTACTCTTGTAGCCGAGGAATACTCGGAGTGGGACCTCAAAATCATTACCAGGGATTGAATGTATCATTGCAACGACCATGTTACGGGCAGACTCCCTGAGATAGCTTTCGTCTGTCACTGAAGCTTCGAGAAGCTGAGGCATCACCAACAACGACTTGTTTGTGTTACCTTGTTGACGTTGCCTATGTAATTGCGGATGGTGCAAGAATTCAATGATTGCATCATTTGTTTTCTCAAAGTTTTCAGTGCCTTTTGGAAGTAACTCTGCCATTGTTACTTGAGAAGATAGTGCCGAGTGGAAAATGTTCTTCTCGCGTTCGGTTAGCAAAGATTGAGGCAAACAGTTTTGAAGCTTAGTCAGGCTATTCGGGGCTCCACTTTTACTTTGGAATACCATAATGTTTGACCTAACCAGCGATACAACAGAAGAAGGGAAAGGAGCAGCGTATTGTACTTCTATATCATCTACGTCAGACACTTTGCGCTTGGAAGTGACAGTTTGCTCTTCAGCAGAAAATGGTGTAGGTTCTGTGTGTCCAGGCACTTTCGCTCTGTTGACAACATATTCTACCAGCTCTTCAGCTGAATCAAATTGAGAGTAATCAAATGACTGTTTCTCAGCAACCGGGACAACATGGGGCGGTTGGACAAGTTGTTTTTGCAATTCCACCATCGAATCAACACTAGAGCTGTGCAAGCGTTGTTTCTTTGATAGAGACGGTGTACACTTATCCTTCTCTTCATCATCATCGTCACTTAGCGTGGGTACAGCACCACCGGTAGCTTTGTTTGTCTCAGCAGAGGCCGATCTAGCACGCTTCTTATCGCTGCTGTTTCCACTTTTTTGGCTCACATACATGTCTCTTCCTCTTCCGCCATTGGAACAACAACGTTCATCTTTCGTGGGTCAATTTTACCGTCTATAATGAGTAGTTCCCTTACAGCAGCCAAGAGTACATCTCTCTGCATAGGAAAGAACGGATCAGCTGTTCTGATCCGATTTATATTCGTCGGAGTGGATCCTTCACCTTCGCCTTTTCTCGATGCGAAAATTGATGACGAAGGATAGCAAATTGGTGCCCACCGATTGACGGTAGAGTTGGTGTTGTCATCAAAGGTGCTCATGGCGAAGTAAACGAGGTTTTAATTAGTATCAGAAGCGTTGGATAGGAGCGGCTTACTCAACCAATGCCATGCCGTCGTTTCAAGTTGTTCTCGATTCTCGATCGAATCTGAGAACATCTGCTACTAGCACTCAGTAAATGGTGGTTGGCTACAACATGACACTAATGACAAGAAGAAATGCATTCAGAAAATAAACTCTTATGTTTGCAGATGTTTAACATATTAAATTTACTTAGCGCTCATAAAATTAGACAGAAGGTCAAAGCCAGCTGAGCGAAGCGAGCCCAACTCTCTACATAGATAGTGTCACATGGCCAGAAGAGAACTAAATTTCTCATCTTTCTCTATTGATCTCTCCACTGCTCAGGAAATGCATCTCCAAGACCAATTTCCTTACGAAAAGCGTTTACCAAATGCTGATCTGAAGTATACGTCTTTTCAGAGAAGATTATAGCACTCCGTGGAACAACCACAAAATGTTGATGCCCTCTAGGAATGCGTTGTTCAGCATCAAGCGTAGGCCGATTCAAAACATGAACCGTGTACAGTCGCTCTTCTTTTCGCGATGGACTTGCATGAATTCCACGACGTTGAATGACAAGGCACGGGCGGAGGTTCCGTGGAGCAATCATGCTAGGGTCATATGTCCCAACTGATTGTTTCGAGGTTTCCAGCTTCTCTATAGCGTCGGGAACAAGTTTGTAGTAGCACGATGTGAAAATTGATTCAGGGTAAGGATCAATTCGTTGTTCCTCGAGCGTTCGGATTATAGAGAATCGTGCATCTGTGTTCATTTTATGAGCATAATGCTTAACATCTGTTGGGTCAGGTCGCCAACTGTCAGCGTGCATCTTCCATGCTTCTTCCCACTCGATTCCATAGTCCAGGTAAATCTCTTCTCCCTTCGAAATATCACGCAATGCAACCATCTCCAACATGTACTTTGCATTTAGAGAATGCGCGATGCGTTCCGAACCTTCTGGCCAAAGCAGTTTGACATTGGCCTGCGAAGAGTTGTGATTCACCAAGTTGACTCCGTTGCTGTATGGGAACAAAAGTATGGACGAATTTGCATGACCATAGCAATAGTTTAGCAAGAGCTGTGTCGACTTCTCCACAGTTCCATCTTGTCGCTCCTTCAATATTTCCAAGCTCGATCTTGACAATGAAAGGAGAGGAACCGGCGCAATGACAGAGCCTTGTTCCAAATCTCGAGTAGCAAATGCACCTCGTCCTGCATGTTCAATCAATGATGTACCCGGGGCTATATTGTCAAGACAATATCCAAATTGACGCAAGTCGGAGACAGTCCTCTTCCATACAGTGCCGTCATTCAATGATCTTTCCTTCATCCAGTCTCCACCATAATTAACGAATAGCTCATCACCTGCATCCAAATCCTGACTCGCTGTCCACGTATAGTTGCCATAATGAGTAAATGCCCCAGCACCAGGCGATGAATCACGATCCAATCCAAGATTACCTTCCGTTGGGTACCCTCCAACTACATTGTAGCCTTTGGTACGCCCATTAGCTAGACTCCCAATGCCAGGTAAAGCCGAATAAACTCGTTGAAACCCCTCATAGTGTCCAGAGAGGAGTTGTCCCTCCCACACATAATCCCAAACTAAGCGGCTCATACCAGCAGCCGTATGTGGATTCGGATCAGTGATCTGTATAACGACATCTCCGTAGTTATTCAGCACTTCATCTTTGATACGTGGCGTTAAAGTAAAGAGGCCCCATCCACCATTTTCTAATCCACTTCGAGCCATGACCAAGGTGCATTCATCTGGTACCCTTTTGTGTTGGATAGGAGAGACAGATTGGTCACTACTGCTGGAACAAATACCATTGCTGCTTTCGTTTACACATGATGATGATGACGGTGATGATCCATCTACAACAGCATTGTTTGACGCCAGCAGTGCACATATGAGTACTAATATTGCCAACGTAACAACAGATACCATCGTGCCGCATCCACTAAAAAAATTTTGCAGTAAAGGTGATGCGAAGGTCGTTATTATTTGTCAGATATGTCGAAGGTTGTGGCGACGGTTTGTAACATGATGATAATGGGGCCCCTTTTGTGGACCGTACAATAGCCGCCATTCCAGCTCGCCACCAGCAATGGCCGAAAGCCATTGTGCGTCCGCGGTGAGTGTTTCTCAACCATTCGATTATTAGTAGCAGGTTCTGAAAAATTAGCCCGTGTTTTTGCTCAAGGACGGATAGAATACGATATGAAGAAAGGTGGGGATGGAGTCCGGATCCCCGCTTTGCCTGTCCATTTCCAAATTTCCACCGCGCCCATCACCACCGCAAATCTACCGCATCTTATGCTCTTGTTACTGCGACGGATATTGCGATAGTGCCGTTGCCTGGTGACAGCTTTCGCCATGTTATTATTGCTTTTGATCACTGTGCTCCTACTCGGAACGTTGGCTTCTCCGTCTTTAGCTTTTCAGCCTTGCACATCAATTGGAAAATCAAATTTAATTATGGGCGCAGTCAGCAGCAGCAACGCTATACCAGAAGAGACTAAACTTCAATTCCAGGACAAATCCATCTTGCTAACAGGAGCCTCGCGTGGACTTGGTCGATCACTTGCACATAAATTGGCAGAGTGTAATGCATCACTTCTTATCCTCAGCGGGAGGGACGAAGTTGCGTTACAAGAAGTCAAAAAAGAATGCGGAGAAATTGCATCATCATCATCACTAAAGATCGAAGTCGTTCCATGCGACCTCTCTGATAAATCATCAGTCGACAACCTATCCACAAAATCTCTCTCGATTGCAAAAGAATTACATGCTACAAAGATAATTGACATACTCATCAACAATGGTGGGATTTCATCACGGTCTTCTTTCTTAGATACAGATATTTCCATTGACGAAAAAGTGATGCAAGTCAATTTCTTTTCGGGGGCACAATTGGCCAAGGCAGTAGTGCCTAGTATGGTGGATCAGTCAGCAGGGAGGATCATTTGGATTAGCTCTATCCAGGGGAAACTGGGGACCCCCTTTCGTACTAGCTATGCAGCATCCAAGTTTGCCGTGCAAGGTTATTGTGAAGCCTTGCGATCGGAGCTAGCAAGCAGTAATGTTCATGTACACATTATTAGCCCGGGATATATCCGTACCAATCTGAGTCAAAGCGCAATTATGGGAGATGGAAAGAATTATGGCAAAACAGATGATACAACTGCTAATGGAAAAGATCCAGATGAAGTGGCAGCAACAATAATGAACTCTGTGGCAAGAGAGGAAATGGATTTTATCGTTGCAGCAACATTTTCGGCAAAGGTGGCATTGTGGTTAAAGGTGCTTGTCCCTTCATTCTTAGACAAGATGCTTGTGAAGCGATTTGAAAAGCAAAAGAAGGAAAAGTCAAGCTAAATACAAAATTACTGTGCAATCAATTCAATACCTACTGCTACGCTGGCCGAGAGAACCACGCAGTCAAAACTCAAACTTTGTTTGCGCACAGTTTCATTACACCCTCAATCAAATCAGTGCTCCGTTTCACAACAACCTTTTCCATTGAAGAAGCGTACGGTACAGGCGCGTCATCCATCGCTAGCCGAACAATTGGAGCATCCAACAGGTCAAACATTTCCTCGCTCACTCTAGAGCTGATTGTTGCCCCTACTCCGCCACTTCGAGTAGATTCGTCCAAGATGCAGAGCTTGAGAGGTGCTCGACAAGAAGTGTTAGTACAGAGACTATATCTTGTAGCGATGTAATCTCATCTTACATGCATTGTGCAATGATGGAATGTTAGAATGCAGATAGACAAAACATATGGAAATAGTCAAAGATGAAAGAGCATGTAAGTGGCGAAATGAGAATATTTGTAACAACTAATCATAGAAGGTGTCGTTAAACATATTTGCTTACTTCAAAACTTGAGATGTAAAATGGAAAGCGTACATTCTTAGTTCTGCAACGAAATAACAACCTTTCCATGAGCACATCTCTTTTGCATTACAGTAAACCCTTGTTTGACTCCCTTCTCTGAAAAGGAAAGAGGAGATATAGGATCAAGAACAATCTTCATTGTTCCATCTTCAACTAGCCTGGAAACTTTTTTCAAATCACCCGGTTGAATATCGAGACCATTGTGCCAAATGTATTGGGGAACAGATGGGAAAAACTTCGTCCAAAGTTCACGCCATTGCATCGGCACAAAAACGGTAGTTAGTTGCCACCAATTATGAACTTCTGCCAGTGCGTTGTCCATAGTAATAGCAATAAACTTGCCTCCTGATGACTTGAGCAATTGGCATTGTCTTACTTTCTGCCAAGCTTCATAACCAACGGCAAGATCAATAACCAAGTCAAACTCCTTGCTATTTTGCAACTCGCTGTTTTCGAACCAATTTTCATCTTGATAGTTGATCACCATATCAGCTCCAAGTGAGAGCATGAGATCTCTTTGAGTGGACGTCGTTGCAATAAACGAGGCACCCCGAGCTTTCAAAAGCTGGATGAGAAAACAGCCAACACCACCACTCCCACCAAGCACCAAAACGCGGTCTCCTTCACAGCAATACTTGTTGGCAGCCATCATGGCGGTCATTGCACTGTTTGTAAGTGTAGAAGACTCGACGAGAGGAATGTTGGTAGATGCCAACTCGACAAGCGATTCTTTGACGGCTATGAACTCTGCCAATCCATTCAATGGACGAGGCAATTCAAACATGGCAACGACCGGATCACCTGCTTTAAAACGAGAAGTTGCATCTGCTGCAACGACTCGACCACTAACATCACCGCCAGGGATGTAGGGAAAGCCTCCCGGAGGTTCTTGTATAAATATATGTCCTGCCAGGACTCGCACATCGCCTGGTGCTAACGCACATGCGCTAACTTTTATCAGCACTTGTCCTTTCTTTCTTTTTGGTATGGGGTAATTGTCGCACATGGATAAGAGCGAGTCAATGTCCGTTCCGTGTGCAGATGCAAGAATGCATTTCATTGTTGCTTTCTTCGACACGTCGTGTACACTCATTTTCCTTCTTTTGTAATAGCGATGGTTGGTATTTTTGTTTCGACTTTTGTACGCAGCACTCCAGCGGAGTGAAATTGAGGCTAATTCCAATCATCATCATTGGCGTTCTCATTCCATCACTCAGCATTGTTCATCCATTCCCATCAAGTAATCATTCATTTTTGTCACACCAGCCAACCCAAGTCTCGTGAGAGTCAACATTGGAAGGGATGCTTGTACCGAACTGCAGGTAAACCTGCCATAAGCCGCTCAATAACCTCCAAGTCACTCGTACACCATCTAGCTCCACATTTGTACTTGATTTCTCGATAAACCCAATTCATCTCAGATGCAGGAGCCAATACATGCAGATGTAGGTGATCCACACTATTAAATGGTGGAATGTGAAAACAAAGGATGTAATCCTCTGTAGCCAATGCTTCTGGTTGTTGTTGTTCTAACAAGTCGAGACCCATTTGTCTCATGTTTTGAATGAGATGAATGTCGTTCTTGTCTTGACTCTTATTGTCACGTTCACCATCGCTGTAACGAATGTTGCCACGCAAAGAGTATACACTTTTCACAAATTGCTTGGGAATAACCAAGGCATGAAACGGAGCCTTGGGCGATCTATCCTGAAAGGCAAGTAGTTCCGTCGACTCTAGATATGTTCGTGATGGTATTTCACCAGCAAGTATTCTACCAAAGACACTTGGATTGTTTGTGTAATAATCATCATTTTTTGTCAAGTCACTGTTTTCATTATTGCTGTCGCTCTGTAGTGGCGGAGGTTCGTGATATGAAGCTATCAGAGGAGGCTGTTGCTTCTGTTGATGCGGAAAGAGGAACTGGAAGCATAAAGAAGTGGAGCTCATGATGGATGTGCTAATGAATGCTAGCCTCGAAAGGAGCATACTTATTATTGTTATTATCTCTTCTGTTGATGCTGTTCTCGCCTACAGACACAACAACAAAACACAAGGCTACGAACTCTTGCCTGTAATACCTCTTCTTTATTCCACAAATAATGCTGTCGGAGCGATGCAGATAAAAGCTTTTACTATGGGATGCGTTGAAATTTTGGTTAGTGACTGACAACGATGAAAAGCAAGCAGCTTCCTTAGGCTCTTTGCAGTTTCTATCACGAATTGTGCTCACAACCGTCATTTTTCACGCAGATCCATAATTGCTACTCCTATTACCATTGATCAGCCTGGTAACGGAACAGCGCGTTCCTCCATCCACTGAAAAGTATCCTTCCATCAACAAATAATAACCATGTCAGACGTGGAAAACGGCACCAAAGGCAACACAGGTGACTTCGCCTTCCCAAAATCCTCCTCCACTACTCCACGCCAGAAAAAGAAACGCGTACGCCCACTCAACCCAAACAACGATGGCGGTGCCAAATTCATCATCGCCCTACTCGCCGGAGCCGGCGCTGCATTCCTCCTCGCACTGCTTCTCATCATGTCACGTCTCGAATCACAAGAGTTCGAAAATGGGTTATTGAACTCCAATGTTGGCGGGGCACAGGGTGTGGATGATACGTTGTATGAAGAACAGCAGGAGATGGGGGGAGTGCTGCCCCTTCCCAAGGGACAACGGGAGCAGCAGGTATTGCAGCAGCAAAAGAATCAACAACAAATTGCGACAGAACGTCAGTCCAAACTCCTTGAAAAAATTAAAATGACCAAACTCATCAATGAGGATAAAATGAACAGATTCAATCGAATGTTTGGTGCCAATCCACTTGATCCAGTAATGAAAGATGCCAATGAAGAGTTAGGTAGGATGCAGGGAGTATTGGAAGGGAAGCAAAAGAATGAAAAGCCAATGGAGCACAACAAGTTGGATTTGCATCAACAACTTGTAGATGCGGTTCAGAAAGAAGAGGACGAGAAGACGAAACGAAAGGAGGCACGGAAGAAGGAGTTGGGAATAGTCGACGATGCAGCAGACGAGGATGCTCCTCATTTAAAACCACATTTCCCACCTTTGCCACCGCATACCATGTCAGTGGACTTGTTTGGAGAACAAATTATTACGGATACGCTATCTCACAACAAACCCACCATGGCGGGCATTATTGCCATCTTACAACGGTTCTTACAGAATCTGCATCAATTCCTCAAAGACCATCGTGATTCCAAGGCTCCCACAGTGATCAATGAGTACTTTGCACTAGTGACCAAATACCTCGTCCCATTCGAAGATGCCTACCGTGACAAACCCATATTCCCCATTCGCGAGGATGGGTCAATATTCATGAGTTTGGGAGCCTACCGCGATCATTTATTGGGAGAGACACTCCGTCAGGCGTTCAAGAATGCTGCCAGTCCAGATAAGTTGTTCGTGGGGGCGGTGGTGCAGAATTGCTTCGGGATTGATGTTACCTGTCGTACGGGCGTGGAGGTGAAGGGGACAGATGCGAATGGGAATCCGATTACAAAAATTAGTGATCGGGACCCTGATGTTAATGGAATTGAGCAATTTTGTGAAGATCCGGAGTATACCAAGTATTGCGATAGTGGACAGATTCGAGCGTTGTACGTGAATGAGACGGAGAGTAATGGACCTACCACGGCGAGATACTTTGCGAGTAAGCTCTGGGGTGGAGAGACGTACTTCTTGCAGGCAGATGCACACTTGCGATTCGCTCCCGAGTGGGATCGATTGTATACAGAGGAAGCGAAAGCTGCCAAGTCATATCCAAAGGCAGTGTTGAGTGCATACCCACCAGGCTTTAGTGAGGGAGATCCCCCGTACAAAGGTGGAACGACCGGCACGAGACTTTGTACTTGTGAATTCTCCAAAAGTGATGTGGAACATCACATAATACGCATCAATACAGGAGAAACGTGTGGGGCACATGCTGATGCTCCAACACAGATTGCCTACATTGCTGCTGGATTTTTCTTCGCTCGTGCAGAGTTCCTGACAGACGTGCCATTCGATCCGTTTTTGCCTTGGTGTTTTATGGGTGAGGAGATTGCACTCAGTCTTCGTGCATGGACGCACGGATGGGATATTTACGCCCCACGAAAGAATTTAATTGCTCATCAATACAGACCCGGAAGGATGGGACTTCCAAAGTTTTGGGAGAATACAGGACGAGTGTTTGGACGTCCTGGGCCTGGGTTCAATACACAACTGCAATCAATCTCTTTGAAACGCGTGAAATACATGGTGGGCTACAAGGATACGACGAAGGAATCATTGGAGGACTTGGGACACAGCGTTGTTTTGACAGACTTTCAACATTACGGTCCAGGGGAAACTAGGACGATGGAGGAATTTTTGGAGCATGTCAATATTGACATTGAGAATGAAAAGTGTGGCAATATCAAGTGGTGCAATAAATGTTTGCTAAATTAATTGATAGATAGAGTCCTTCTATTACAACAATACAACATCAGCCCGATCGTCTCAGCTTGCCATCAAATCGCATTCCACCTCTATTACCACACGAAACGACGATACCAACCTTTCCTCTGGCTGCAGCCACAATTACAGGCACATACACTATCTAGAGAGACTAAGTGCGCCCACTGCACACATATTCATGCACTGAAGTTACATAACATTTTCTTTTGAATACAACATGCGATTCATATTTGAAAACATAACATTGATCTTATTACAACACAACAACATCAGCTTGACATAAGTCACAGCTTGCCATCAACAACGTCATTCCACCTCTACTATCCACACGAAACTGTAATATCCCCTTCGTACAAACGTTCGAATGTTCCTCATACACTGTCCTCAATTTATTTTCAAGATGGTTTAGTGTCAGACCCTCGTGAGCAATGTCTAAAGAGAATGTACATTGTTTTTCGGCTGTTGCGTTTGTGCACTGGATGCCCTCGTATGGCGTTTCCGTCAGGGAGGCAGAGTTGCAAATTGGACATATTACCCGACTTTTCAGGTTTGTCAATAGTGGTGAAGTATATACATTATTCATCGATTGCTGTTGCTGCTGTTGTAATTCTTCCCAATCATCATAATCATCAATTTGATGAAGCAATCTCTCCCGTTCCAATGCCTCCGCACGTTCCATTTCCCACAGTTCTTCCTCTAGCAATTCTTCTTCTCGTTGCAACTCCTCCGTCACGTCAGCCAATAGGGCAGCGAATTCCTCTTGAGATATTTTATATTCCTCCTCGTCATCCTTCTCTTTGAATGATCCATGGTAGGACTTTTTACATGACGGTGCACCCTGTAACATTTGATCACAGTGTCGCAGTCCCGTCAATGCTCGTTGCAATTCATGCTCTACCAACATTTTCGCCGTGTCAAGAGCATTTATATTACTCACCCCACTACTACTCATCTTTTGTATTTCATGAACATCATTGTAATAATCCATTGGTATATGATCTACCATTTGTTGATAGTCATCATTGTTGTTGTCGTTTTCTCTGCCACGCTTATTCGCGGCGAAGCCTCTGCAGGACGATGTAACATCAGGATTATTACATAATGAACTACTAGCAATACTGCTACTCGCAGCAGCACCAATACCATCGCTACTACGTCGTCTAGCCTGCTGTAGTTTTTCACGTCGTGCTGTTTGTGCCCGAGCTATACAATCGGAACGTAATTTCTCCTTCCATTGTGCGCGGTTGCTTTTGACAGATTTGGATTTTAGGTGCTCACGTTGCCTCTGCTTTTGGTTGTGCTGAAAGTCGTGCTGATGAGTGTTGTAGGCGGTGGCCTTTTCGTTCATTGTTGAAGGGAGAGCCATTGCCATCGGAGCATAATGCATGTCAAGGTCAAGTGGGTGGATGGCGTGAAGGACAAGCAAACACTCTCAGCAAACAGCATGCCAAACGAGTGATTTTTAATGGGAGTATTCCGTCATTGAGAGTATCGATAGTGCGATGAGAACCCCGCTTGCTATTATGACGCTGCACGCTGCACGCTGCTTCCTCTCGCTCGCTCTATCGAACATTGGTAATAGTAGAGCTGGCACGACTTCTATCGACACTTCTGGGGTGCAGCTCATAAAAAATCAGAACCCCAACCGCAGATGCTGAATGGAGGAACATACGGTTAGCCGCCTCTTTTAAATGTTGAAACTATGTTGACTATAATATGTTTGTGACGGGATGATGTGAATGTTACGATGCATGAAGTGGTTGAGTTTGGGATGGCTGATGAGTTGTAGAGAGAACTCGTTTGAGTGATGGCTTTGTTGGTAGTGAATCATTCTGTGGACTTTAGTGTCTTGCAGTGTTGAAGAATGCAGTAGCTGGTAGCTGGCTTTGGGCTTAATGGATGGTGACGAATGTATGATGTGTGCGCTTGTGCAACATTTTCTTTGTCCGCTTTCAAGTATATGATTTCAGGGGCGGGTCTTCAAGAAGTTAAAGGAAAGGATCTCCAGGATGCCACAGGGATTGAAGAGTTACAAGCAATGTACACGAAGAGTCGAGTTCTGTTTGTGGGCTAGGTGACTACTATGTCTCAGAGTGCTTTATTCTCCCTTTTGAAGACGCAATTCCACGCGCATCGCCCTATGTTTCCTTAGATTTATAACACCCACCGCGCCTTCAGGTCTCAGGCTATTCACACAATGAAGATTCGTTGGTGGTTTCTTCCCTTCATCAAGTTGTTTCGGATGTGCCCTTCTCAGACCAGATGATTCGGCTTCCGTGAGGTGACCTACAATCTTGCTTTGTGTTCAGTCGGATGTGATTGGTGTCCACCGTTGCAGTCTCCCTGTCTTCTACGTTGTCATATTGGTTTTCTCCCGTGCTACGCTGGCCTTCACGTCTGCGCCTACCTCCTACCTCTTGTCCTCGTTCGTACCTTCGCTTCCATCGTCTCAGCTTATCTTTCATGTACAACTCGTAATTTCAATTCGTTCTGTAGATTAGTTCGTCGGATATAGTGCTTCGTTGGTTACTTTGATAGGTTTGAGGATAGGTAAGTCAATGAATGGTTTCAATGATGATTCAAGTTGTTTGCATTACTGACTCAAACATCTTCCTACTCTTTCCTACAGCAAAGTCTTGCCTCCAAGTTCACGTCTGTCAGAAACTGTAGAGTGACACAACATCGCCTGGTTCTGCAACTTTCATGATTGAATCTACAACCATTGCATCTAATCCTAGCGCATTTTTAGTGTGATTCTTGTTCCTCAAGGAGAGAGAGAGAGAGATTAAGGGTCTCAGTGCAGTTATGAGTTTCTTTTCGGTTTTGTTCGTCAAGGGTGCCTACAAGCTATGTCTGTTTTGTTTCAATGTGATCCAGTTTCAATGAAGAGAAGCTACTGTCAAGGCAGGGACGACTAACTACTCAACAACATCGTTCCGTACCACCGTTCGAACTTCCACCCTCCAAACCACCACCCACCACGCGACAATTTTCCAGGAGCGGACCACCATCACCACCACGCAACAATCATCCGTGCACCTTCTTAGACTTCGTTGTCTTTAAGTTAATAGAACTATATCTTACTTCTGTCACCTACTTCTCCAACCTTGCTTCTAACGCACGCACCGCATCCAAACTCAAAAACAGCTTCTTATACTTGAGCATATCATACACATTGCATGCAATCTGATTCTGAACCTTGACCTTATGAAGGTTCCCACTAGCCACCTTTAGATTGACATTGACTCCACCGTGAATAAAGGCCTCGTCTTCTGAACCCTCTTCGGCATGGGCATCATCCACCATTAGGGCAGTGACACCATACCTTCCTGAAACATCGAATCTATTGAGCATTTCATCCAACACCTTGGTCTTGTGTGTATCAGATGCCATATCATTGGTGATAATCAAATTCCCCTCCAAAAGCTTTTGACTCAGAGCATGCCGCATGCCCATCCTCCTCA
This sequence comes from Skeletonema menzelii, assembly GCA_036940005.1. Lineage (NCBI taxonomy): Eukaryota > Bacillariophyta > Thalassiosirophyceae > Thalassiosirales > Thalassiosiraceae > Skeletonema > Skeletonema menzelii. The sequence goes on along the minus strand of JALLBH010000384.1, from coordinate 4,315 downwards.
CCTTCTTATTCAACTTTGTCGTATAATCTTGAATATTCCCCTTGGGCCCATGAGCCTTCGCTCCACCCCTCCAATGCGCTGGACGGGAATGTCCCGCACGTGCCACTCCCCCACCCTTTTGATTCCTAACCTTCCGTCCTGAACCGGATACCTCGGATATAGTTTTGGTACGTGCACCAGCATTACGCTTCCCACGCTTCTTATTGCGTTGCCATACCACCACACGTTGGAGAATGTCGACACGGACTGGATCACACCCAAATGTTTTATCGGATAGGTGAATTGTTCCTACTTCGTCACCTGAATTGAAATCCATGATTGGTACGTGTAGTCGTTGTGGTAGAGGAATAGCACGTGGTACATCTGCCTTGGTGGATAGATCGTAAAGGACACGTTGTTCATCTGCTTCATCGTCAGCATCATCATCGATATCCGTGTACTCATCATCATCTTCTTCTTCGATAATTTCATCAGCAGAAGCAGCAACTTGTTGGCCCTCAACCTTCTTCTTCAATTGTTTCGTTCGTCGTGATGTTTGAACCACCTCCTCGGCACCATAAAACGGGGATGATTTTGCTCTAGGATCAAATTTTAGATTGGGTGGTAATTCGACTATTTGACTCTTCTTCTCTTCTTGTGCTGTTGCCAATGAGCTAAAGCAATTGAGTTTGGTATTAATATTTGTTGCAGCAGATGTGGACGATGCAGAGATGTTGTTGTTCATTGATAGATTGCCAAAAGATGATATCAATGGAGCAGTTGTTCGTGATGATGTGTGCATCATATCGGCAGCGGCTGCGGCTGATGCTACTCGACGGGTTATGAATGCGATATTGTACGACATTCTTGCGTGCGTCTATGGATGTCTATTGAGCTATCAATAGTGTATTCTGAGTCAAGAGGCTATTCAGAGGTGCCGTAGATAGTAGTAGTGTCAGTGTAGTGTGCCTACGATGCGGCCATGGTTTTAGATAATAAGAGAGGGGAGAATTGTTTTGGGGAAAGACAGACGACAAATCATCTCTCACGTCGGCGTCGGCAGTTACCTCAATGAGCGCCTAACGCCTCCCCTATCTATTGATTAATTGGTAGCGTTCTTCACCCTTTTGCTTCGGCTTAATAATAGAAAAATGAATGCCTTCCGCCTCGCCAGCCAAATGGGCGCTCGGGCAGCCACCGCCCAATTCAAATCCGCCGGACTACGAAGCACCACCTCCGCCTTGAATAACCTTGGCGCTGCGGCTTCTTCCTCCTCCTCCACTTTCAATACCAACACTCGTTCCATCTCAACCTCCCTCCCCACCGCCAAGGCACCCGCCCTCCACGAACTCGGATCAGTCGATCACGCTTTTACTGATGACCGTGTCGACCGCATCGCCGAACCAGAACGTCGTGCCTTCACCTACCTCCTCCTCTCAGGGGTACGATTTGCCTACGCCTCCACCGCACGTGTCCTCGTGGTTAAATTCGTCTCCTCCATGAGCGCCTCTGCCGATGTTCTTGCCCTGGCCTCTGCCGAATTTGACGTCAGTGGTGTCGCGCCTGGAAAAACTATCACGGTCAAGTGGCGTGGTAAGCCCGTGTTCATCCGTCATCGAACACCTGCCGAAATTACCGGCGAGGCAAATGTATCACTTGCCGAACTTCGTGACGAAGAGACTGATGATGACCGTACGTTGAAACCGGAGTGGTTGGTCGTGTTGGGAATTTGTACACATTTGGGATGTGTCCCGTTGAGTGGTGCCGGGGATTTTAATGGGTGGTTTTGTCCTTGTCATGGAAGTCATTATGATATTAGTGGGAGGATTCGGAAGGGACCGGCACCGTTGAATTTGGAGGTGCCTCCTTATAAGTTTACGGATGAGACAAAGATTCTTATTGGATAAATATATTACATTGTGAATAATGTAGAAGAATCAATCGATGAAGGAATGTATCAATGGAGAAAATAGAAGGGGTGAGGGGGGAATAATTGAAGTTACCCTATCAACATCATTTTGAGTGGGTGTTATATAATAGTTTGGGGGAATACTACCACTTTGTCTTGAATTTGAACAGCTTTAGGTCTCTAATCAAGAGAATTGATTAACATGTATTGCTGTACAATACTAACGCAGCCAATATATATTGTTTTACTTCGTCTACTTTGCGTGATGGGAGATTTCTCTTGAAGACCTTTTCTTTCTTCAACGACCGTATGTGACTTGGGTATAATATGGGGGAGCCCTCGTACTTGCTTGATTCGCCTAGTATTGGTGAACGATGGAAGCGCGTTTGTTGGTTGTAATATAGAGATGGTTGTAGCTGCGGCAATGAATAGGAGCGGCAGCTTCGTGGTTTGTGATGCTTGGTTGGTTATAGGTAGTGGTAGATTCATTACCATAACGACTGTGGCTGTGGATCTCTAATCGGCGGAGGAGCAACGCAATGATGAATAGGCAGCTTCTACGGACGCTGTGTCCAGTGAGAAATCAATTGAGCTGGTCACGCGTTGTCAACGTCAGTGGTATCCATTACAAGCACAATGTTCAATTGTGTCGTTGAGTTCTACAGTTGTAATAAGAGTTATCACACTAAACTTAAACAGCAGCTATTGCTATTGTACCTAAACTTAATTATCTTTTCAGCTATACTCTGCTGTTTTTTTCTACGTGGCATAACATTCCTTGTCTCCGAGGAGTGGGTAGGCCTAAAGGTAAAGAGCTTCACAGACTCGTCAATTATTGTACATCCTTTATTCATTGCTTGTCTTGGTTTCTTTCTCATCCTTTTTGATGATGTAGCCTTGCGCTGGAACTGGCCTTCCACAGGTTACATGCCGGCGCCTAAACGCCATGGCGGACTTGACAAACCACTTATAGTTGCCTTCAGGATTTCGTAGCTTTGCCTCAAGCTCAAAATCTCTAAGATAACCCAGACTATGAAAAATATTCATGACATAGGTATTTGAGTGAAGATTGATGTGATTTTCGCCAAACTGCCCAAGCACCCCCCAACTAAGAATGATCCCCTTGCAGTTATGACGGTGAAGATTGCGGATGAAAATACCCTCGTATTTGCTTGGGATGTGCTCGCCAACCTCTAATGAAAGTACCCATTCAGTAACAGGTAAGTCAAGTGGTTGGGTGAAATCAGAATATTTGACAAAGCCATTTGTGTAAGATTCAATGTCCCCGGCTCCATCGTATGCTTGGTAAATGAGCCCTGGAATGTGTGACTTGAGGTACACTCCATATTGACCCACACCAGCCCCAAAATCTGATACAGAAATCACACCTTCTGCCCTAAACAATTCTCCAAGAGTTTCTGCAATCCGATCTGATGGGAGAACATGCCATTCAGGGATATTAATAATACGCGTATCAGGTAATGTGAGGGTTTGTTCAATACGTCGATGAGACAAACAATACCCTCCACTTTCCAAGTGAAGTGGAGGGCTTTCCAAGTGAATAATTCTCCCGTTCGTGGTATTGTTGGCATTCATGCATTTTTTCATGGCATCAGCGTGCTGAAGTTCAAGCTGGCTGGCATAGTATAGGGACGAACTGACATCAAGAATTGCGTCCGCACTCTTTATCACATCTTCAACAGCGTAATGTTGTGGACAATCCACAGGGTCATCTTTGCATCCACAGCCAGGCGGACAGCCATTGCCAAAGTCGTCTGGTCCTAGGAGTTTGCTCGTGATGGCTTCAAGCTCGGCTAATGCTACAAACTCAACTTCTTGTTTGTCTAGTAGATGTTGGTCTTTTCCATCTTCATGGACAGGTGAGTCATCTTTCAGTTGCAAAAATTTGGTATGCTGATGCTGGTTCTTAATTAATACTCCTATCAGACAAGCGCCAAAGACAAAGAAAGCCACTGAAATGACCGGAGGTGACGACGAAGAAATATTTGTCTTCTTGGTACGTGAATGTGAGTTCGCCCATGATGGTTTAGGGGTACCCCCACTATGATGCAATTTCTCTTCATCTTCATCTTCATCCCCTGTTTGCCTTTGACTTGCATTTGCATGAGCATGACGACTGCGGATGTGGTTGGTATGCATCATGCTGGAATGATAGTAGAGGAGTAGTGAGAAATACTGAGAGAGTATCGACGATCGTTGGACGTGATGTTGATGTGGTGTGGTAAATTCAAAAAATGGCCGTTGCCATTATTTGATTGTCGATGAAGATAGCATTTTAGTAGATTAGATTTAAACACCCGCCCTCCCGCCAGGACGGGTGACATCCGTAGAAATTCTACGTAGGAATTGAGACATGACCCCCGGACCTTTTTTGACCGCCGGAGCACCTTCTGAAAAAGCACCCGG
>JALLBH010000383.1:0-14054 GCA_036940005.1 Skeletonema menzelii | reverse complement strand
TCGGTGTTATTGGAGGATTGTCTTGCATGATGATGGCCATTGTTGTTGTTGTTGTTGTTGTTATTGTAGCCATTGTTATTAGTGGAAGTAGTGTTGGAGTGGTATTGATTATTCGCAATCTTGCGTGTACTCATACTTGACACTGATTGAGATTGTCGTGTGTCAACACTTTGAGCATGGGTAGAATATTCCTCTTCATCTTCCGTATCATAAAACGTATCTCGTTGTCGATGATGACGACGACTACTACTACTACTACCACCCTCGTCCTCCTCCCCTCGACTACGATGGGAAGTAGAATTGGAACGACCATTCTTTTGTTCGACATGACGACTCCCCCTACTTCGTGATGAGTGAGTACTTCGTACAGAATGATTGCTCCTTACGGATCGATTGTCATCATCATCATCTTCTTCTCCATCCATACGGCCAGTATTATTATGACTATTATTCCGCCTTCTACCATCACCACCATTGTTATTATTATTCTCCTCCTCCTCTTCTTCCATATTGGCCCTAGAAGCAGAAATAGCCCTCCTCTTCTCAAGTAACTTTAATCTCAACGCGAACGAATCAGCCCGTGCTTCTACATCAGTAGTAGGATGTCTCCTCCGTCCCCCCGCTGAGGCGGTACTACATACACTACTACCACTTGATGAGTCACCACGATGATGATGGTAATGTCGACTAGTATTACTATTGCTGTTGTTGGAGGGAAGACTTGATAAACGACTTAAACTTCTCAAACTTCGTACTGAATGTGTATCATCATCTGTATCATCTTCCGTCTCACAATAATCACTATGTTCACTATCGGTAGTAATGATACTGCTAGATCGTTGTTTGAAATTCGAGCTACGGCGACGGCTGTGACGAGAGGAGGAGGAAGTGGAGTTGAGAATGATTCGTGCATCGGAACGTGTGGAGTGGATGGAACCGACGGAGAGATTATCGTCATCTTGATCGCTGGTGTAGGATGTAGTTGTTGTGATGCGATGGCGTGGAGAGGACGATGATCGTGGTGTTGTTGACGATGATCGTCTACTTAATGTTGAAAGTTCGGCTCTACCGCCATCACCAAAAGCAGCAGTGGCGGCGGTAGTATTGACACGATTATCAAATAGTTCCGCGCTCACTCCAGTCAAAGACGAAGATGTATTATTATTATTACTAACCGTCGATGATGACGACGATCCAGGAAGGCCACTCGCACAGAGAGGACAAGAGGGCAATATAATCTTCCATTCTCCAGTGGTACGGTGACGACGGCGGAGTTGGATTGCGGGATGTTGGGGGCAGCAAGTCTCGGAATCTGCTGCCATGGTTTTTGTTGCTTGATTGATTGGACTGTTGTAGTGTATAGTTCTTTGCAATGATGCTATTGTATTGAGCGAGATGCAACTGCCACAACATTCATCGTATTCATTCTATTGTATTGTATTCGTTAGCACTGTTGTTCATACGTAGTAAGTATTGTAGTGAGAACTCTAAACTGGTAGGTTCGTAAAAAATCGTTTGGGAGCTAGAGGAACACTACAGGTCTAGCTTATCACTCTGTACAAACAAAAACATCTATTGCAAAAATACCAAGACCTATAGTTTGGCAAAAGGCCCAAGGAAATTCAGATATTGGGCCTAAGTGAGCGGGCGCAGGTGATGCACCAAAAAAACTGACTGGGCCAGATGATAACATTGAGATGCACATCTTATCCCACACACGGGTCATTCCGACAGCCCGGCGCGCGGGCGGCGGGCCGTCTGCCTGAAAGACTCCCAAATGATAAATCGGAACTCTCGCTCGGTCATTCGTCATCAAACTTGCTTCCGACGGCAGTTTGCGAGCAAAAGGCGACAAAACCTCTTCTTTTGAAGTTCTGGTTCCGTCAGAGTAAAAGCTGGCCGGAGTCGGCCTGTTGGCAAACGGCATGTTCGCTAGCTTGGGGCCGTTTCATTGCATTAGTCGTTGTGTCCATAAAGTTGATGTGTCTATCTCATTTCGATTGCTTTTTATTACTACTCAGTACGCATCAAGAAGTTGTTAATTATCGATCTTCCAAGAAGAACACAGTTTGCCCTACAGACTTCTCATCCAACCTACCTACCTACCTAACGACCGCCGCTACGAACAATCTCTCTCGTCACCTCTCAAGCAGAACATAAATAAAAATGACAATAACGAAACGAAATTACGATGAACTTAAAATTGATGGCCCGCCTCTATACTGTAATAACAGCCTTACCACAACAGAAACAACATCACCTCATCCAAAGGCATCATCATCATCGACCACCAAGATCGATGGACATTTGCATTGTCATCAGCACTGCCAACTTGATGCTTCGAAAACTGCCTTGTTGATAGTTGATGTGCAACCGGAATACTGGTAAGTTAGGAATGCACTGTAGCGCTTTGTTCGTTTCATATGTTATGCAATACTTGACTGCATAGCTCACACACAAGACTTGCTCTCTGCTCTGCTCATGCATACAAAATGTATCAAACATGCAGGTCCGAATGCCCACCAGTCCGTCGCGACTTTCCACAATTCCCCACAAAAATCTCCTCCCTCATCCAAAACTGCCGCACTCAAAACACCAAACGCATCATATGGGTCCGTGCCGACTACTCCTACGAACATTCTCCGTGGTTACATCAATTCGCTCGATTGCATGAGGGGAATATACCACCGATTGTTCGTCCTTCGAGTAAATGGGAGGGGTTTGCCACACCGGAAGATGGAGAGATGATTATTACCAAAACTTCGTGGAGTTCAACGTCTGGTGGTACTGGATTACTTGAAACATTGAAACAAGATGGGATTGATACAGTGCTAGTATGTGGCCTAATCACTAGTGTATGTGTCCAACATTCCGCGTTTGGAGTGTTCGAAGCAGGATATCGAACGATATTGGTAACGGATGCATGTGCTGATCGGGGACGAGAGAGACATGAGGCGGCGTTGGCGTTGTATGGGGATTATATGTACGAGTTGAGGAGCGTTGATAGTTTGAAGGTGGAGTTGGAGGAGCAGCGGAAGAATGATGATGCTGTGGTCAAGAAGAAGAAGATGAGGATCCATGAGAGTGGTGATGAGAAGAGCATCAATAAGGGGGCAATGTCTTCCATTATGGAAGGTGTGTCCGTCTCATTGCCCTTTCATAAGGATGGAGGTAGCAATGTTGGTCGCAGAGATAAGAAGATGATGATCAAATCTGAATCCAATGATTCGTTGACTTCAGCAACGAGTTATGATGACAGTGTTTCATCAATAGAAGATCATGGCGTTGCTGTTGGAGGAGCTGTTGCTGATGAATGAATGTAGAGGATGCTTTAAAGGTAGCTGCAGCAAATGGTATAGAAATGATTATGATAGAAATGATCACGATGTAGATATTTGTTAGAGGATTTTGAATATGGTTCGCATGAAAGAAAAAGATCAGAGCAGAGCGATTTTGTATAGATTTTGTATAGAAATGATAAACTGTTAGTCATGTTTCAGTGTGATTATTGACTTCTACTGATCAATGCACATCATAGACTAGTTCTGGCTTGTAGAAAGAAGGTCGTTCATTTGAAACGACTCATAATCTTGTTATTTTGGTTTATGCGCCATCGAGCTTTGCGTGTATGGTGCGTGAAAGCTTCATTCATCTCATCATTCAAGGATAAGTTCTTTCCCATTCTCCTCAACAGCATCGCGTAACATATCCAACCTACTTTCCAAACTTTTGCTATCATCAGAAGTATCAATGATATACTTGGTTATACCCATTTGAAGACATTCATCAAGCTGATCACTGCTTAATGCTGATACTACCAAACGAGATTATAGTTGAACCTGGTACATCTAAATAGGATAACTCCTCACATAGCTGTACCAGTTCATCGTCACATGTACCACTTTTACTAAGTGCATCGTCATTGTCAGTGATAGGAGCAACCAAGATGTTGGAAATTGTGCCCCCAAACTCTGATGTAGTATCGATTATACTAGCAATTTGTGCCGCTACGAGCATTGGATCGTCATCTAACAGATATGTCGGATTGAATATACCAATAGATGTTTGTATACCATCAAAATTAGCCATGGCACTTTGTACATTGCTGGATATGTATTCACTATCGTTGTTATTATATTCAAAGCATAGATTGATATTTGGGGGAATGAGAAGTTGTTTTTCTTTTGCCACAAGGTCATAATATTGCGAAGTTAGTATGTGTAAAAAGTTGTTGCTGTTGCTGCTACTACCCAATGATTTGATAAAATCGTGTTGTAGTTGCTGCGGCAGTGTAATGATTGATCCAGCCATACCCGTTTCTTTTGCTGCGTCCCAAATTGCAGACGATGGAGCGCCAGTTAGCGTTCCATCATCTTTCCGTGAATATGCAGTAATTTTAGTTTCGTCGTGTATTGAAACGTGCTGACCAGATTGTGAATCATAATATGTAGTGGTTCCACTACTGAACATCAACCTTTGAATGCGATTACTGATCATCCGCCCACTCCTCGGTGCATTATGATGCATCGTCATCGATCGGCATAGATGCATTGATTGAGAAATTATCATTTTGCTGCTCGCTGGTGGTGGATCAATGATAAAATGATACTATTCATTCAGATTCATTGAGAAGAAGAAGTTAGTAGTACATGGAGTCAGTTGGCGGTTGGCGGGAGGGCAGGGGTCGACATTAAGTCATCACATTATGTGGTGCATACTGTCACTAGAAAGCTCTTTTTCTGGTTCTTCTATCTCGGTTAATGGCCATAAATTTAGTTCTTCATGGCCAAACAAATTTGCCTAGCTTGATGGGCTCATTGAATGAGGCAACGACACTTCCTCTACGCGTAAAGAACAGTATTAGTACCTTATTCTACGATTGAATTACTACAATGAGTATGGTCATCATAATTCTCTTCATCTATTTTCTATCAGTGAACTTTGTTGCATTCTTGGGCACAACAGCCCAGCTGGGCAATGTTTGTGTCCCCTGTTTCAAGTCATCCATAGTCGCTTTGCGTCGTACTTCGCTGTCACTGCTTCCATCACTATTGCCTTGACTATCATCTGCAGCTGCATTCCCTTCAGATGACGATGCGTTCTTCTTCTCCTTCTTTCTCTTTCTCTTATCTTCAATGATGAATTGTCCACCACGAAATGTATTCACCACCTGCTTTCCACCCTGTTCCGTGATGCCCACCTTGTTCGACCCAGTCCCTCTCGCTCCCTGCATCATGGGTGTACTTATCCCATTCTTTCTCATGCCCTCTGGTCGAACATACCCCCCATTGGCAATCGCCATGGCCGCTTCGACACGATATTCGGTAATCTTCTTCACAGCCTTGAGTTCATTTACCAACCGGTCCGAACTCATGCAGAGTGCTCCAGCACCAGTTGCCACCATACGAATCATGGCATCATTACTAACCACAATCAATGATCCACCACCTATCGACAATTTGCCCCCGGTAACCGCCTTGGCGTCCAAACATCGCCTCTCAATGTACGAATCGGCACTAGCCCCAACTCCAGAATAGACAATTCGAACACCCCGTCCTGTATCCTTCTTATTCACCTGTCGATCACTCATCGCCACCTTCTTTTTCGATGGTTCGTCATCCATACTCTCCGTATCACTCAACGCCCCCCCAACCTTCCGTCCAAAGCCATCAAACACACACTCAATCCTCCAACCCTTGATACAATGCAGCTCCTCCAAATCTCGTACCAAAAACTCCCTCGCTCGTTGAGTGTTCCCATTCACCATTTGTTTCTTCAATCGACTCCACTGATAAATCACATTATACCCATCAACTAGCATTAGTGCACCAGCTGACGTTCCATTGCCATGTTGTAATATGACATCCCAATCTACCTCCGAGTTGCGTTTGCGTTTGTCAATCATGATTTGAGTCTGTTCCTCGTCGTCGAGACGTTTGCGAAATGCCGTCCGTGTTTTTTTAGGAGCACGGAAGGAAGTTTGAGATGATTTGTGGTAGGCTTGGTTGAGCTTCGCCCATTTGATTTGACGTTTGACGGGTACATTGATGTTGGTGGATACGCGGAGGGGTTGTACTGCTGCGGATGGTGGTGGCTGGTCGGTGGAGGATGATTGAGCAATGGATGGCGTGGCAGATTTCTTTTTGCGCTTTTTCTTCCCATCGCCCTTGCCCATTTGCAGTGCTGTGACGTGTTTTCGGAATGCTACTTTATATTGACATTGGTGTAGAGAGGGATGATGAGTCTGCTGATTAGATGGCGATGACGTTACTGCTGAAGTTGATTGTATTATCGGCAGTGGCTGCGGCGGTGTGATGAAGGACATTGTAGGAGAGAATTTGTGAAGCACAAGCATGCACAGAAAAGCAGTGCTCTGCGACCGCATTGTTTTCGTGGTTTTGGTGACTCTATATTATCACGATCATGAAGAAGAATAGTAGTACATGAAGCTGCTCAGCTTTTACACAGAGTTGTGGAGAGGGTGAGTACTTTTATGTGCATAGCATAACAACTGATCATTATCTACTCATGTCGTGGTTGGTCTGACAGATGGAAGATTTTGTGGCAATGAGTCACTGTTCCCGCCAAAAATATCATAAATATGTCATCTCAAGCAGCGAAATAATAGCGAGTAATACATAAAAGTAGCGAGGTCGGTAAGGTTCTACGATATCGTAAAAGCTTACAATTATTATTCTTCCCTACAATCATCATTGTGGAATTATGCCCCTAACTCTCGCTCTCTACACATCCCAATCATATAATGTCACTACTCAACGAAGGCAACCTACTCTCAGCATACATCTCATCAGTTCGTGGTCTATTCCACACCCATGTCGTAAGCAACCACTTCTCATCAACAGCAGGTGATCCTTGATGCAACGTTCTACTATCCTCTCTCAACTCTACATCTGCCGGAAAATGAATCACCGCAGTGCCCTTCTTCGGCTGGATGGCCAACCCAATCTCTGGAAAGTTGGTTGATCCTCCCTCCGCAACATTATTTAAATAGCAAAAGATGGTAGCCTGACGACTTGCCTGTTCAAATCCACATGCATCAAACTTGCCCGAAAATCCATCTGTATGTGGGATAAACTCCTGCCCTTTCTTGTAATTGAGCACTTGCAATATCTCCAATTGATCCGCATTACAGCTGGCCACATTTGTCATCTTCTCCACGATAGATGGGACTTCTGATTGGGGTACATTGGTATTGGTACTTGTTCGTACTGGATCTTGTTCAGCTATTCCGGTTTTGTCATTCTTTACCAAGCAGGGTACTAGATGGGGTTGGGACTTGGCAATCAGTCTATCACACTCTTCATCGGTTAGAAAGTTGTCGATGGCATAAATGTCTGGATCTTGATGGATACGTGTCAATCCTGGAAATTGTTGATTTAGTTGATGGAAAGGACCGAGTTGTTGTTGCTGCTGCCCAGAACTCAAATCCAATTCAGGCAATGGTTGTACCGTCTCACAAGCTGCTTCAATATACATTTGTAATGTGGCCAACTCACTCCTATACTCTCTTGCAAGCGATTCCTTTAACTCATCCATCTCACTCGGTTTCAACGGTTGCATCGTTTGTACAATTTCTTCCCCCTCCTTCACATCCTTGGTTGCCACTACGGCACACAATGGAGCAGCACCCGGCAAAGGTACAGTGATGCAATTCGATTTGGAATATTGCGACGACGCAGCTTTTATTCTACCCCCCAACCATCCCGGCACTGCTTGTTTTTCTGGAAAGAAGTTCGAGAACAGCACGTGACGTTTCTTATTACCAAGTAAGGAGTGGGTTGGTTGAGATTTATCCAGTGGGATATTGAGCTTGAGACGTAACCCTGCCTTTTGATCCGATGCGAATAATTCTCCATCAGCGTCTTGATCGTACGCCACAAACTCTGTATCTTTCAGTGCTTCATCATCACCGTTCTGACGCAACATACGAAGACCAAGTGCGTGAATAGGAAACAATGTCAACACTTGTCCCCGCGCCACATCTCTAGTGGCCATCACTGCTCCACCGATGTTCGATTGGCCATCACATCCATCGATGCTGTTTCGCTGGAAACATGCGTCCGCCCACTTGGGCACATAAAGCTTTGGATCTTGAATATGTGCACATACTGAGAACAGGCTACTTACTGCTCGTTTTGCAACTTCGTCTTGAGCAGCATTGTACTGCACGGCAGGGTTAATTGCCTGATGTTTTGGTGGGCTAGAAGGTTTCTTGGCAAATCCGACGCTGTTGGAAGACGATTTTTTGGATTTTCGAGCGGCTTTACGTCTTGCTGCTGGTGTGGCTAGTGCTTGAGTGGTTAATAGTATGTTGCCGCTCAAGAGAGCAATTATTATTAGATAGCAGATCACAGATAGTGTGGACATCATTCTGGACGAACATTAGTGTCTCTCGGCTCGTCTCATGAAGGTACGCGCGCGTTGATTGATCTTTATTTTTTCGAGAGGACTGTTTGAATGAGATGGGCATCTCATCAAACTCTCCACCATACTCTCTACCTCATATCATACGCGCTACCTCCAGGCGATACTTTTAGAAGGTTAGGCTTCCTCAACAAATAAGTAATAATCCTAGTACGGCTGGACAATATAACATGAATACATTACAAGACTCTCTAAGTGACGCAACCCTCAGACTGATTTCGATGATACTAACAACTGAATATTGTCCATCCACTTCAACAAAAAGACAATTATTTCACCATCTCAATCCGCAAAGCTCATCCATCCTTCTCTTCCTAATCTATCTTACAATGTGTTACTCTCAATAAACTCCTCTCGACAACAAGGACAAGCAGTGCGTTTCATACACCACTCCACAATACAATCCTTGTGGTAGCGATGACTGCACTTCTTATTCTTCGAAAAAGCCACCTTATCACCTGTAGCATAGTCCATAAGGCATAGATAACATTTGGACGTATCGCCCTTTTTGCCAAGCTTCATAGAGAGACTACGAGCCATTGCATTAGATTTGCGACGATCAACTACGGGAGGCTCTTCTTTTTCTTCTTCATTCTTCATGTCCACGGTTTCTCCCTTCTCCACATCTTCATCGTCGATGAATTGCACCTTGCCACTACTAGAAGCAGAGAGTGCTGCAGCAAAGGATGAATACGCTCTGTTCGATTTGGATAAAGATTTCAAGAAAGACTCCTTTTTCGTCTCGCCGGTCGATCCATCATTCTGCACTGTCTTGATGACAAGCTGATCGATAATTTGTCGTTTCAGCACACCCTTGGATACGTTCGACATATCTTTCAACCCCGGAGGGCCCCTCACAGCATCAATAGACTCCTTGACCTTGGCAATCGAATCGCGATGGAGGTTAGCTTCCTCGTCTTCCGTTTTGACCTTGAGAACGCGTTCACGGCGGCAGCAGAAGATGACTAACAAGAGAAGGAGCACACCGACGATGCATCCTACAATGATGCCGGCTAATTCTGTGTTTGAGGTGCCACTTTGGCCGCCGCTGAAGCTGCATCCTCCGACTCCAGAGGTGGATTCACAGGGCGCCATGGTGATGGTTTGCTGCTGCGGGCGTACTTAGTATGCAGCAGAGTAGTAATACCCTTCTCACTCTTTGTGCCAAGTGCCAACTGTTTCCTCGGCATTAAAACAAAAGTTGGACAATGGGCCATGTTTGGTACTCCTACTAATCAAGTACTAATTCCTTTGTATGGATGACTCTCGGTACTCAATTTACAAAATCTCAACTCGGTCACGAGTCGCGACACTTCGTTTTATGTAGTTTCGTGTTCTTCTCCATCCTCCTCTTGCTCGTGATTCCAAGTTGAACCCTGCCATGATCATCTCATAAAATCAAATCAGCAACAACAAGCAAAGCAAACTACTTTATTTTCAAAACATCAATTAAACATGAAGATCGTCATCACTTCCTTCGCTCTTGCCTACGCTACATATACTGCATCTGCCGACAGCTCTGTAAGTATGTAGCACCTTTCTTATGCACACCCAGATGTTTCGCCAGTGTAGAGTACCAAGGCTATGAAAGTACCATCTTGATCTACCGACCTGGTACTTAATCGAGAAAAAGGACCGCGGGTCCCCACTTTGAGATAAATAATAGGATGGAACTTAGCAGATTTTCTTTTTGATGCCAGCTTCCTTCATTACTTTATCACAGAAACAGCACAGTCTACAATTACAATCCCTGCCGAATGGCGTAAAATACATCCAAAACCAATGTCAAGTCATCTGTTCCGACTTCCAATAGTGTCTTCACGTAGTCATACAAGAAAAATTGTGCCCCTATTACCAAAAAGAAGAACACTGCACGAGCAGGAAAGCCTGCGTAAAGATTCAGCACCCCACCATCTAAAGACAGGAGCTCTTTGACAATATCTCTCCAATCTTTCTCCTCCCCCTGTCGAGACGAAGCTGATGTTAGTGTAAGGATGAGATCGGCGGGGTGACTCACAAACGCGCCTGCTATACCAGCCAAGGCACCGCTGAATGCCGAAAGGATGAGACCTGCTGTTCCGACTCCAACCTGTATTTTCGTGTCACTTCCCATCATATTGGAATCGTTGAGGAAGGCCGCAATGTTACCAGCTGCTAAATCAAATACCAAGAATTTCGTCACCGCAAAAGGGAGCTCACGCGATACGATTGGAAAGAAAGAAGACCAAAAGGGCTTGATGTCATCTAACTGCAGCCCTTTCGCTGCTACCATAGCTGAAGAAGAGGAAGATGTAGCTAAAGCAGAAGTTGGGATTGTTTTCATACCACGTTTTTGTCGATTTTGGTCCACAAAGCCGTTGAAGATTTTATCGACTCCTTCATTCTCAACCTGAGCCATCGACCGCACACGTAACAGTTCGAAGGGAGACGCAGCTGCACATGTTAACACGGTTGCGACTCCAGCAGCTGCCAACAAAACAAATTCATTTGGAGAGTTGGCTGCTGCAGCAGCTTCATCGAAGAATACTGCGCTGAATGCCCTTCGAAATAGTTCTGTCGCACCGAATCCAAACAGTCCAAACACGACCGATGCCAAGAAGGTGACGTCAGCACTTTGGAATAGAGATAGAGGTCCACGAACCTCTATTAAAGATTGAATGATCTGAGTTGTACCCAGCGCTGGCTTGTCTTCTGGTTGCGATGACTCGGACTTTACCTCCGCCTTTTCCCTTGCATATTGAATAATTTCCTCATCATTGCCCAATTGAATCTTAGTCTTGACAAGCTCAAGCGGATTCAACGCTGTTCTGACCAGGACGGTGCAAATGGCTCCAGACAGCGCAAGCCGAGAATATTGGTCAGCACTCAGTGTTACCTGGTTCTTTGTCACTGGAGCTCGACCGATGCCGCCGAATAATGGGTCAATCGACCGATAGCTCGATGGCAGTATAACATCTTCGGATGGTGGCCGAGGAAGAGATTTGATAGAATACAGGGCTGCACCTTTATCAATTGATAGCTCTGGACGAACAGTAGGGGGTAAAAGAGCAACCGGATCCCTGAGCACGGATCGTAGAATATCTCTAGTAACGCGCTGGCCAATCCCACCTTTTATTGCAGCATCAGTATCTAAAATGATACCATTGACCCCACTTTTTATTTTGGTGACACGTGCAGCAATATATGGATTTTCGTCGTCATCCATATTCTGCCCAAATATATTGGGTGCAACAAACCAATCTGGATCAGTTGGAGGTAAACTAATTTGGACATCTGGAGGTGAATCAAAGCTGTATCCACTTCCACCGTCTAATATTGCCGCTCCGGCCACTTGGTACTCTAATTCTACCACAGCCTTGGCAGGTTTCACCTTCTTTGGAGAAGCACTACTGTTGCTCGTTTTCTTCTGTTGACGTGCAAATCTGCGCTCTCGAAATTCCACCGTCGGAAGCGTTGGCTGACTTCGTGCAGCACTACCACCATAGCCAAATCCAGGATTCAATACAATCACTTCGGAAACACTCCCCTTCCTATCAATAATGGCAGCAGCCTCACACTGTCGTGACACTCCACTCTGCTTTAGAATTACGTCAGGTGCAACTGAATATCCCTCACCTCCATCGACCACATTGATACGAAGTATTCTCGATGTAGGTTTCATTATTGTTTGTATCTTTGCAGGCCTATAATCATCACCTAGAGGTGCAGGCGGCTCAATACTAATCACTTGTGTATCCGAACTTGCGAATCCTCCACCCTGTCGACTTGATAGACGGAAGTAATCTCTGGCGTCTGAATCGCCCATTGCATTCTCTATTTGTATTTCGGCAATAGTTCCATTGTCAATCTCACCCAATAATCCTTTGATTTCTTTGACTGGTTGTAATTCAGGTTTGGATATTAAGGAAAAGAGTATTGCCAATTGTTGTTTCTCTTCGATTGTTGTGTATCGTGTACTCAGAAGTGTGAATAGATTGAGAACACCTTGACGATTTTGTTTGACTTCTTCGTTTGCATTCTTATCACTCTTCTTTTTAGTCAACGAGGAAGCTTTGGATGTAGATTGACCTTTCCCATCACCAAATAAAGCACCCCAAAATCCAGCACTCTTGACAGTCTCTCCACCCGTCGATGACCTAGCAGGAGCCACAGCATCTAAGCCAGCCTTTGCAGCCGCCACACTCGCATAACTCCCATACGGCCCCAGAAAGTAATCCGCTAAACCAATCTCGACACTTTCGGCAAATTCTGCAAATTGTTCCCCTGCATTAAAGTATTCGTCACTTTTAATCGTGGTATTGGTCATGCTACCACCACCATCAGATGATAACACCAACTGGTTGGCACGTGCCCGATTCTTCTTCCACCAAGCTCTCGCGGCAGGATCATACACCAACAAAAACCTCGTCAAATATGTAATAAATCTCGTTTCATATACCGATTGTATCAATCCTGAAGTTTTCAACAAGCTCTGTCGGTTTTTGTTGCGTTGTTCTTTGAGCGGGACGCCACGTCCTTGTATGGAACCTCCTCCTTTGATCATTTGATTTTTGGGTGAGAAGAGTTCTCCGGTGGACGTGTCAATTTCGGATGCTGAGGATGGGAGGGAGGAGGAGGAGAGGAGGGAGATTGAAAGGAGTTGGAGGAGTGCGGTGCGTCTATCTGTTTGGTGTAGAGATGAAGATGGTGATGATTTTGAGAGAGGTTGTATTCTTTTGGATGTTGTTGTCGTCTGTTCATCCGATTGTAAATTGGCATGATGGCAATATGGAGTTATCGCATTGACTTCGTCTAATGTACATGGATCAGCATCGTCATCATGACTGCTTGACGATGCAGTCAGTCTACTACTACTGTACAATCTATGGCTACTTCTTGACTTCGTTATCGGAAACCTCCCAACTTGTGCAAAAAACGAACCAATATTATTCGCAGAGTGCACATGATGATGTGTTCGACCCAGTTGGCTCTGCGTCGACAATGCAAATGCTGCTGAATTGGTAGCAAAACTGCATTCTGAGCTGCTGTACGAAAAGAGAACCAGCAGTAGTATCAATGGGTGTCGTATTATCTGTAGCAATGCCTTCATTTTTATTTTTTGCGTTCTGATTATCGGCGACTGCAGCGATGATTTTTTTTGTTCCAGATTATAGTTGCAGTCGTTGATGTTACCAGATCAATGTCCTCTAGAGATAATACACCACCAGTAATAATTGCTGCCTATGCTACCTCTCTCTAGATGGCCTGCAGCGTCATCACACACACACAGCAGCTCCAGGGGAGGTGGCCGCGAGCGGCGGAACACATCACAAAAATCACATCAAAAACGTCATCGGCAAAAAGGAGAGAGAGAGCATGCTCGAATCTTTGGCGAACAACCTAGCCTGCGATGTTTGACGCACGTAGATAGTGCAAAAGTACCCTGCAATTCTGTATAAGTGTAGGTATTTCGGTGGTTACGGGTTACAACTTTCCCACGTGGGAGAAAAGGTACCGAAAAACAGTGCCGCAAGACTCGGCATCGGCATTCTTATCCGTTCAAAAGCACTTCATTCACGCTGTAGGCCTCGGAACTGAGCAAAGGCAAAATTTAGCACGCTAATATTTTT
>JALLBH010000382.1:0-22671 GCA_036940005.1 Skeletonema menzelii | reverse complement strand
AATTGCGGAAGGAAGGTCAGCGAACCCATGAAATAGAATCTTGAAAGACTCCCAGTTTTCGCCAGAAGATGAAGATGAAGATGAGGGGGACCCCACATCTAATGTTGTTACGCTTCGGTGATGAAAGTTAGGCATTGGATTCAGTGCTGTGGTTCTTCGTGCTAGCTCATGTTCTGTAATGATGACATGGCCTCTTTGCATGTCAAAAACCGTTGCTGTGAAAAATTCATAATTATCATGCTACATACATGATTGACTGAATGAATCTGAGCAAGCGAAGATGGTAGGTCATACAATACTGGTACCTAGCTCGCTCCATCCTCTCGCTCTATCTGCTACCATATCTGCTACAGAGAGTCCGAAGAAGAAGTCTCCTCACCCATAGGGCCACCGACCGATCAAACCTCTACAAACCCTCGTAATACGACTTTTCTTGATCATCTCGGCTGCAACATTTTATCTGGGGCGAATAGACGACTTGCTTCCTTCTAGCACAAATGATGCACACGAAATTTGCCTGAAAAAAGATTTTTGAAAAATGGCAGCGACAGCCGCAGCAAACAAATCTCTGTGGTCCAAGGTTTCCATTTCCATCGCCTCTCTATTAATTGGTATTTGCCTCGGTGCTCAGTTCAATATCATCGGTTCGTTGATGAATGCCAACTTGGAAGGGAAAGGGGCACCTTACTTGGACGGGGGCATACCAGATTACAAAGCGGAACAAAGAGAAAAATCATTGGTCAGCACCGACAATAACAATGGCAAACAACCATCCTACCTCAACTGGCAAGACACATCACCCGAAGTACCCTCCAATTGGTCCTTCGTCAATCCCCAATACTGCTTAAGCTGTGATTCCTGCCATCAAAAATGGCTACAAATCGCTCCCACCAGCATGAAAAACACCACACAAAAAATCATCGTTCACTACCACATGCAACACAATGCCGGCACCAACTTCTTCGCATTGGCACATGCCTACACTCCATGTGCCACACGGGCCTGTTGGCAGATTCACAAGCATTGTTTGATATCGTACAATGAAGAAGTGGAGGCAGAAAACATTCGGAGGAATTATTACCAGCATGGGGTTCAATATGTCTCGTATGAAAACATGCTGCCTCCTCGTTTTGCGCTACCGTTTGTCAGTGAGTCGGCAAGAGAGGGATTGTTCTTTACAACCATAATGAGAGATCCTATGAAACGGTTGGTTACTTGGTTACGAAAAATTCAGAAAGTTCCACAATTGAACAAGAAAAATGAAATGGGAGGAGCACCACCTGATTTCTTTTGGAGTGAATTCGAGGGAAATCGAGGGGTGTATAAGCGTGAAAACTTGAATGTTCGTTGGCTATCGGGTGCGTTGGACGATGTAACCCCAGACCATGTCAATATTGCCAAATGTCGCTTGCAATTGTTTGACTTGGTCATTGTTGACACAACGTACGATGTTGCCGTCGAAGAAGTCATTTGTCCACTCAACAATTGGCAGTTGGATGAACTTGGGAGATCGCGATGTAATGCTGCAGCGGTACCAAGAAATGATATCAAGAAACCAAATCCGTTGAATGGAACTGACTCTCACTTTGTTGGGGCTTGGATTGAACGGCTGCGGCCTAGCTTTGAGTTGTATGACTATGCTCGCATATTGAGTTATTTACAGTTGAAACATCGTGGTGTGAAAAATGTACCGAAACTCTCTGAGATACCCAGCTATATTGATACTCTTGAGAGGTACACTGATACTCCTATCAAATTGAACTCTCCCGAAGAATCTCTTGTGAAGTTGAAGAATATAGATCGGTTTCATCCACCAAAGAAGTTTTGTGATAGTTTGACAAAGTTATGGGTAAGCAATGCAGATGAAGTACCCTATGTTAATGGTATTGGGACGTTCGCAGGAGGTAAAGTATGGACCTCAAACGGATGAATCCTTGTCCCCGTCTTCGGAAGAACTTGTCAATAAGTGAGCAGGTAGTTGCCCTTCATCATAAATTTTGTGCAGTAGTTGTTGCTTCTCTTTCCAACTCATGACACTCTCTGATTCGTCTTCATCTTCCGAAAAATGTTTGCATGGATCAAAATCTTTTGGTATTGGAATACTTTTTACATAATCTGGTTGTAAATGCTTTGCTGCAAAGATCGAAGGTCCTGTCCACCAGTCTCCACTAAAAGATATTGAGGACAAGAAAATGATATTATGAGCACACCAGTAACGTGTAGATTACCATCTCGACCGCCACCAAATGCTTGAGGTAAACTTACCTTGGAGAAATGTGAAAGTAGACAGTCTTATCATTCATATCATTATCCGTGCCAAATGCTCTTCTACTACAAGTTCTAGCTGCTGCCCATCTGCGACTACTTCGCAAATGTGTTGTTCTAAGAAGTTGACACATCAGATGATTCGACGAGTTCATGATGGTGCTCACTTCTCCAATGGTACCACCAACATCTCGTACACTTCCCATAGCACTCGATCCACTTCAAAATCCTCCCGCCCTGCTCGAGCCTAAATAATAGGTAAGCCTGCACAGCCTTTTGCCAAAAATGGGGATCAGTACAGGGATCGACTTTCTCCCCAGAATTCACGTCGGTTTTGAATTCAAGTCTGTTTGTCGATAATAGGTGAAAAAGTTATGTTTTTTAAGACAGACTTTAGTACTAAAATTACCGAGGTGAGAACGCAAGATCAACAAAATGCCGATGATGGAAACGTTGACGAGGCCTGAATGAAAACTGAATAGCCACACAGAACAACCATTCGTACTCTTACTCCCTTTACAAGCGGCGACATCGTTAAAGACTACACTCAACTGGCCATGGCATATGATCTCCGCAAAATTTCGTCTCTAGGTGATGAGCAATCTTGGACATCGTCTTTTCAGAGCAAGAAGGATAAGCGTGGTCTTTTTGAACGTACTAGCGACGATAATGATGGACAATATGATTCTGTGGAAGTTATATTGGAATCAGCATCGTCTTTTAGAGAAAGATCTGATCTGGGCGTTTCCTATTCACGACGAAAAGTATTGTCTCGCGAGCCTGCTATCGACAGCAAGGAAGCGCAACCATTGTACGACCAATATGAGAAGCCTGAAATAAAGCACGATGACCTAGCTGAGCACAAAAAAATTGATGGTAGAGCATTAGCTATTTCTGGAGCAGTAGGTGCAGGTCAAACTACATTAGATGGTGCTTATAACATAAGAAAGGCAAAATCGTGTCCCATTTCACCATTGCATGAGGACAAGAGGAGGAAGAAAAAAGAAAAGGGGCTTGTTTGGGAGAAGGCATGGGAAAAGTTCATTGGCAGCAACAAGCAATACCAAAAATTTGCGGAAGGATGGAAAGAGACTGCAGAAGAAAGCGTCACATGATGATGAAAGCACTCAATGTATCGCAACTGCGACTTCTTATGCCGACAATTCTTATTTCGTGGAAGAACTTCAAGACAAATCAGAGAAAAGAAGGTGTGACCCATGGGTGGTTACTCTTATCATCTTGGTTTGCTTCATATTGGGTATGGGTGCCTTTGCTGGCGGTTATTTCTTACCAGATGTGCTGGGCAAGGCCGAGAATAAGCAAGGTTATGAAGAGATTGAAGAGATAGAATACACTCCTACCGACATCTCAATTTCGCCCTCAAGTGGCGTTGGCACTTCAATCACTTTCTATGCCATGGCTGATGCACCATACACAGATCATGAACGTGAGAACATTATGCCATATCAGATCAAGAATCTATCGAGCAGTGCTGAGTTTCTTATCCATCTTGGGGATCTTCAAAAGGGATGCAACGAGGACGCATACCAGGCTGCTAGTGATATTCTGAAACAGAGCAACATGCCTGTTTTCGTCATACCAGGAGGTGAGGTTACTGCATAAACTTTTTCTAGAGTATGCTTGTTATTATTTGCCCACATCTTATCCACATCACTTGCTTCTTGTCACTTATAGATAATGACATAAACGACTGTGCTGATTATGAACACGGAGAAGAACAGTGGACGAAACACTTCCATCTTCACGATAAGAACTGGGACCATGATTTCGTGGTATCACGATGGGGGAAGCTTGAAGAATCTTTTGCGTTTCTCAAAAACAGAATTTTGTTCCTGGGATTGAATATAGTTGGTGGATCTCCACATTCTGTTAGTGAATGGAAAAGCCGACACTCAGAGCACTTACACAGAGTGAAGGAGTTGTTGACAAAGCTGGTGGATGATTATGACGTCGCAGTGTTGCTAGCGCATGCTTCGCCAAGATCGAACCATGCGGACTTTTTTGAAGACGAGGACGGGTTGGCTAATTTCGTGAAGAATATTGGTAAG
Organism: Skeletonema menzelii; assembly: GCA_036940005.1. Lineage (NCBI taxonomy): Eukaryota > Bacillariophyta > Thalassiosirophyceae > Thalassiosirales > Thalassiosiraceae > Skeletonema > Skeletonema menzelii. Next base: position 18,337 of record JALLBH010000382.1, on the reverse strand, counting down.
CCGTTTTTGCATTTACATGGTGACGATCACGTTTGGTCCGAAAAAGAAGGGGCATTTGACGTGGATAATTACATGATGGTGAGTCTTGATTGCGGAGAAATCGCCAGCCCAATCAAAGTGGAGATCGATACAAGAAAGGACAACCCAATCAAAATAAGTAGAGAGGACGAAGCCCTGGTGGTAGAATGTTGTAGTGAAGGATGGCCATGGTCTACAAACTAATGTCTATGCAGGTACTTGAGGTTTAAGGTTACCAGCTAACTATCGTTGAAAACCTCAACAACTCAACTTTTGTACATTTTAATCGGCAAGACTGGAACTGGAGCGTCTTTTATCTTGCTTCCCTTGCCCAAAGAGGAGTTGGAAATGTTTTCTGACTGTTCAATGGGCAATACATACGGCTGTAACACCAAATAAAGATGCAAAATTATGGCACTCCAACACCATACTCTACCAGCCTCAAAGCTTCCGCGCAGCTCAAATAGGAAAAATACGAACAGAAATAGACCAAACAAGAGGATTCCTGAAAATGACGCAGGGGGCTTGCAAAGATACAGCTTAACCAAAGAAGACTGTATGTGTAAGCATTTGGAGTGAAAAAATTGTCCACTGCAGATGGCCATTCTTCCCAATGTAAGTGCATGTTTTGTCATTCGTGTAGCTTTTGAAGTCCGAGTCAACGAGCCTATGGAGCCAAACCGGCTCGAAGGAAATGGAGTTGGTGTAGATGTAAAGTGCAATAAAACTCAAACCAAAACGTATGCTTAACTTTTCAGGTATAATGAATAGGCTCAAGTTAAGTGAGGTGCCTGAACGTCGACAGGAATACATGACGAAGAAGGACTGGAAGAATATTATGATCCATGCCGCGAGAGTAAGATCTCTATTCCGTTTTGGGCAAGTTATTTGTGATTGAGACTTCTCAATTGGGATTAGTTCCTCTTGACGAGCCCAAAGAAACGCTTCTATGACTTCAATGGCACGAATTGATAGCGTCATCGGTATCATATACAGCTGCTGTCGAACATACTCATCTTTTGAAAGCAATGCACGGATAGATATGAAATATTTAAAACATGCTTCTGCTGTGGAAAAAGAAACCGAACTTTTGTAACTCCAGCACATAGACACAACGTAGACCGTTTGATTGCAACTGCTATCTGATTTAAGTATTATAAGCACGATGGTGCATTGATTAAGATTATATCCCAACCTGTTGTTGTTTACATGCTTTGTAGTTGACGATTTTTTGGCAAGCTCTTTTCTTGTATTTGAGACGGCATTAAGATGTCATCTCATTTTATGGACAAAAATTCATGAAAAATTGTTCGTCCTCTGTTCCTCTTCGTTCATCGACTGCAAGTGCAGAGCAAGAGCACCACCGATATATGAAGAACAATGCATATCCTGAAAAAGAGTACGAGATATCGTCATCATCAAGCTCACTATCCCGACAATAACTCTATCATGTTCAAATCAGCACTATTGCTTGTCAGTGTGCTTGGCAAAGCACTTGGCCAAGAGCCATCGATTATCTCCACTGCATTGCCCACTCCACTGCCGACACCGCGGCAGACAGATGCGCCAACAGATTCTCCGACGGAATTTCCGTCGACAGCACCAACTGTTTCCTCAAGCCCTACGGAGACTTGTTACAATGTTGAAATTGGGCTCATATTTGATAGATATCCAGATGAGACAAGTTGGGAAATAGTCAAGGGCCGGAGACCATCCTTCCAGAATAATAAGGCTGTGATAGTAAAGGAATCTCCATTCTATGATCCAAAACCTCCTGGAAACTACCGGGAAGCATCAGAAAAGCACATTGTCTGCCTTCCTGAAGGGCGATATACTTTCACAATCATGGACCGTGAGAAAGATGGGTTGTGTTGCAGCGAAGGTGAAGGACGATATGTTATTACCTATAAAAGCACTGGGGATATGATCGCACAAGGAGCTGAGTTTGGTGAGTTTGAGAGCACAACTTTCGATGTGCCTTATAGACAACCAAACTACAAAGATAATGATGCAGATGGGCGTGATGATACCACCAAGAATGTGTTTCCTCCATTGGTATATCCGTGTCTGAATAAGCTTGGAATTAACTTGAAGACTGATGATTATGGTGTAGAGACGACTTTTGAATTATGGACTCGAAGCAATACTCAAGATTACAAGGATGGTACACTCATAGCGAGTGGAGGACCGTACACAAGTGACCATGAATACAATCTCTCTTATTGTCTCGATCCTGGGAAGTACACCTTCGTCTTGTTAGATTGGCAATGTGATGGGCTCTCTGGAGTCGCAATTGACGGGTCTTATACTCTGGATGTGAATGGGGTTGAAGTCTATGAAGGACCACGGGCATGGGCCGATGAAGGACAGTATTTCGAGTTGGTCAAACTAGAGTTTACCAATGGCATTAGTGATCAATTGGGTTCAGGAAGTTCTGAGGCGAGATCAAAAGAAAACTTTGGAGTATTCAATATGGCTTTGTTGACTTTCTCATCCATTTTTATGGCTTTGATTTAAATGTTATTACAGCATTCATTTTTATCAGTCTCAGTCTGCCCGCTACAAAGACCAGCTTTCCTTGGAGTGTGCTGAACTTACACTGGAAGCGCCAAGCTACAAGCTCTTACAAAGACGACAATATATATCTTGGACTATGCCACACACTCAAACATCCAACCGTATCTCAAGGTAATAACTCTGTACCCTTGGCCGACAGTGTGCCACAGCTAGCATGTGGTGTCCTGAAGCCGTGGGCGCGCGGGGAAGAGGATAATATTATGCAGAGAGGCAAAAAGGATTCTCCGAGACGGGGAATCGAACCCCGGTCTCCCGCGTGACAGGCGGGGATACTAGCCACTATACTATCTCGGATTATTGGGAGTGCGTCACAATAAGAAATACATAAATAATGTTAAATGTAAGAATGTACATGATGTAATATCCTTCTTCCAACGTTGTTCGCTGTTGGCATGGCATGTGTTTGTTGTTGGCATCGCCATTGCCTACACCCCTTTACTTATTACTCCTGTTTAATTTGTTACTCCTAAAATTTGGCCACAGGAGTAAAAAATTATTCATAGTCCATTCAGGTACCGAGTAAAATGAAAATCTAACCCGATTAAAGCTACCCTGTTACCAGAGAGAATAACACTCTCACCAATCCCGACTTAAATTCTTGGAACTGACACTTTCGTCGTCATTGGTCATTGGGATCCCACCGCCACCCCACAGAGCATTCATTTCCTCATTTTCTGCTTGTCGATTGTAATCATCCTCCTTCGCATCAAATCCGTAAGCAGCAGCATAACCTCCCTTGGCCATGGCAGATTGAGGTCTTCCACTATCACCTCTATCATCCAAAATTGGAGCTCTTGCGTCACCTGGGAATTCTGTCTCAATGCGTCTTAGTTCCTCCAACAGGAAATCGGATGCCATCATGGCAGCGCTCGTCATCGAACCATCAAGTGTCTTGACTTCACCGTTACTAGCAGCATCTTTACCCAAGCGCATCTCCAATGCCTGACGAATAACATTTACCATGTTACCCCCATCAATCTGGGAACGATCCACCTTATTCGCAGCAGGAGTCGAATCGTGCATGAACGAAGTATCTTCATCCCTCACAGCTCCTTCCACCTGCAAATCTTTTGCGACTCGGAGAGCCTCCATATCTTTCCTGTCAACCTTCATCCCCTCCACATCACTCCAATCACGTAGACGTAACATCCTTTCCAATTTCTCCATCCCAATGCGACCAAGTGTCTTTTCGTTCTGCTGGTAAACCAATCCTGTCGGAATACCCCTCTGCGCTGTACGTACTTGCTTTGTTCGTAAAATGTTCACCATGGGCCATGGACTTCGACGTGCATAATTTGCCGCAAGTCCCGATCCAGACCTATCCCCACCATCACGGAATGTCCATTCAGGGTGGAAGAAGATAAGTTGTAACAATTCCTCCACTTCCAACGCCTCCAAAGTTCCCGTCAAAGTATCAGCCCACTGTTCGAATATCTCGACATAATGCATACAAAATTCCGGAAGAATCTGCAACGTCGTACTAATTTCATCCTGTCCCACTTGTTCAATACGACATACCTCTGCCCAATACGCAGCATAGGCATCTTCCATAGTTGTCACCCTATCCACCTGATAGTGAACTGGTCCCATGGGAATACCACTCTTTTCGGCACTTTGAGTAAATGGGCACAATGCCAAATCGGCCATCATCTTTTCCACCCACTTTTTACTAATATCAACCACTGTGGCATCATCCTTGGGACTCAAATCTTCAATTTCAGGCAAATCTGCATCCCCAAAGGCATTGTAATCATCCACTTCATCAACCCCGCTAAAATCCCATTCCTCATCATCATCCCAAAACGGATCAGGTGCAAATTTCATATCGGATGCATCCGCTGATCCCGAGTATGCTCCAGAGGCGAATGGGTTGCGGTAGGATTTGACTGTAAAGCCCAGGATATGCTGTCTTTGCTGTGCCAAGGCATGCGGGATGAGGATGGTGGTCACGCCAAAGTTGTCACAGACGTCCTTGCAGGCGTCAAAGTGGCCCATTAGTTTGTTGAGGAATATTGGGTTGGAGAGTTTTTGTTCCATGCCTGGCAAGAGGATGGTGGCTGAGTCCTGAGCGGTTGAATAAATTTATAGTTGTTAAAAATGAAATGATTTCGGTGGTGTAGCAGTGAGAATTACAACATATTGATGAGTTGAGCTGTGCAAAAAATGAACACACGAGATGATGATGTTGATGGTAACTCACCCCCTTTTGCATATTCTTGCAAGCATCCGCAGCCAATTGCCAAAGCACACGCATCATCTGCGGTGTTGTCTGTGCTTCAGCGGCTAGCTCATGAATTGTGTCAGGTAACTGAGTCGGCGCAGACATGAACAGAGGAGTGCTGCTGGCTCTACATGATTGAAGCTTCCTGGATTTATCCGCTACAGAAGATGTCGCTAGCAAGTTGTTTACGCTGCTGCTTGAAATTAGAGCTGATGTTCGCTGTCCCGACGACGACGATAGAAACGCATCACAGCTCTGAGTGGAGAGGAGAGATATTATCGTGGTTGATATTGCTGCGGCTCTCATGGTTTTGTTGTGCAGCATCATGGTGATTATTTGTGTGATTATTTTGCTTCGTGCGTGTGTGATGTGTGATGATGTGTGATGAATGGAATCAAGAGATGATGGAATGTTGAAGCCGTCACAGTTTTAATCACATTACGATATCCGTCACAACAGAGCTATGCCAAAGAAAGCGGTTTAGTAGTAAGCCATTACTCTTGTGGGTTATTTATGCATGTCGTCAAACTGCAGGCAGCTATCACTTTGACTCTGGACTCACAAGTCCATGCTATCTTGCGAAATTTGAAGAGGCTGGCGGACGTCGCATGTTTGCTAAGATGGAAAGATGGTGTTGGTAAGTTCGGGTGGAACGACTTACCAGAATCAAGTGTTCTACTGTTTGCGTTGATGGGGCCTGGGATAAATGTACTTTGATTCGTAACCCCCAGAACGGAAGGACTTTGTATGACGCTGATGAATTGGTACTAGGAGCATCGCCCGATAGCACTGCTGATATGACATGGCCTTCTCAAAAGTGGCATTTGATTGACGCACAACAGGTTCGGTGATTGTTCCCACCGGCCTTCAGGCGACATCTTCGTGAAGGAATCTTCGCCTGCTTAGTACCACAGCTTGATGGCAAATGCATTGTAGTTCCCCTCTTGGAACAAGCGTAATGAGATTTTGTTTGATAACTTATTTTCTAATCTGATCCACTCTCTTCTTCTCGTGACAATGCCCCAGACCAGGATTTTAACTGCTCTTTTGCCTCCAAGTAGGCTTGAGGCACTGGGGCTTGCTTCACAGCATCAGTACCATCACTGAACTTTCCTTGCTGAATATTCCGATAAAAGCTCTGATCCATGGCTTCCCGGTAATTCACGTACTTTTGTTCCTCGCCTTTCCTCATCCAAAGCGGTTCTTCTTTGGGGGGACGAGAACGATCTATTTGTAGCTGCCGAAGCTCCATTTCCTTTTCAACATTAGTTGTTATCGCTCCTCCATGCATTGGATAAATTCTTTTCAACGAAGGTGGACGTGTAGATTCTTCTTCGGACGTTGAAGATGTTGTCACTACAGGGTAAAACAGATCATCTTCCTCGGCAATGTATCCCATTTCTCTTCGACGTAACTTCCCAAGACTGCTGAGCTCGTGAGACTTGATCGGAGTATACCTGTGCAAAGGCTTTCCCGTAACCCTACTCTTGACATCATCCTTCGGCTTTGATCCACTCAAAGCCATGCAGGCTAACAGTTTACTCTCTTCGACTAAATGGAGGTAACTCAGTAAGTTCAAGTCGTCATTGAGGCCAACATGTTCGTCGGCAATCTTATTCGAGTGTTCCTGAATAGCGACTCCGCCGTTAGAACTTATCACCTCCTTCATTCTCTCTACAATAAGGTGATTCATGCCCGACTTACAATCCCTTGGAGTTTTTGAGAATGGCAATCCCCATAGCATTATCCCACAAATGCTGCCCGTCCGATCCAAGTAATAGACAACTCCACTCCCATACACTGGGAGTGAACCACTGCCGCCCCGGGTTTTATTGCCATTGGGATTAAATGTGGAAGTAGACTTCTTTGTGATCCGTCTCATGAAGGCATTCGGGCCTAATGTATTCATTCTTCGCTCACGGCTACTGCTGCTGCTGCTATTGTTAATCCTATCATCATTATTGCTCGATTGCTGATTCGTATTTGTCCACCAAAATCCATGTGTCGCTAAAGTCTCACTGTCACATCTACCCACACAGAGGGCGTGAATTCCCATGGAATACAGAGCCAGGGTGTTAGCTTCATCGCTGGCTACAGAGTCTGATGATTGCTCTATCACTTCATCAGGACTGTCACCATTAGTTCTACGAAGATAAGGCACAACATCTGATCTCCACACTGGAATAGAGTTATCAGTACTAGCATCATAACCATCGCTTGTACTACCTCTCCTAGATCCACTCAGAACCATATTCCTAGCTGCAATCTCACCAACTCTCGCTGAACAAACCGAATACCCCCCTGCAACATCTGCTCTTCCATTTCTGGGATTAGGAGATCTTGTTACTGATCCAGCAGCGTAAATATTTGATGCTGCTTGATACTCAGAGTTGGTGACAACTCTACCATCGTCGATGAAGCATGTGAGGAGTGGAGGAGAGATGAGTGATGACCAAGGCAGGTACTGCTGTTGTAGTTGATTTTGATTGTAGGAGGTTTGTGTGTTAGAAGAGGTTGTGGGAATCACAGAAGTACCGTTGTTGCCGTCCGTATTGGAGGCCAACACTAACAAATCAGTCGTCATTCTTCTCGAATCGAGATGATCGTATGATTTTTCCGTATAAAGTGCCAACCGTGGAACTGCTCCTGCAGCGGACGATGACGACTCCATTGAAAGATATCGTATCATTGATCTATCCTCCACGTCTATACCACAGTTTCGTAATCTCTTCGATACTGCGGCACTTAGATAACGAGGTAACCGTGTCGACATTGGACCGGAACTCCCAAACAAAAGTATCACTTTTTTGTTGTTGTTTCCATCGCTGCTATTGCCATTCTTGTTGCTGTGTTGCTGTTGTATTCTTGACAAAGACGCAGCCAACTCTAATGCATCAAAGCCACTTCCCATTACTGCCACCGTCGCAGATTGAGATGCTGCCAGCAACGATAAAGAACGAACAGTGGACGGATCTAATATTGGAATGGAACCCTTGCGTTGCTGTTGCACCAACATTGATTGTTTCGGTGGTATGGACGTACTCCTCAATTCAAGCACACGCTCCCGAGCATCGCTGTTTATGCACTCATTGGGCGGTGGTGCTCCTCTTGAACCAGTTGCAATGAGTGCTGATTTGCGAAAGCGTACTACTGGATTTGTTGCGTTGCAATTTGTCACATCATGTGCAGTAGGGGAAGGATTGGCATGCAGCCGAATCAATTTGTTGGAATGATCAATATAAGATGCATGAGTCTGTAGATGTTTTGTGCTCCCCCTGCTCTTACTAGTTGTATTCTGATAGTGATTGTTATTGTAGTCACTATTTGGATCAATGATGACGATATTGGCATTCGGATCCAATTTTTGCAGAGTTCTTACAGCACTTTGCCCAGCTTTTCCATGCCCCCCTACGACGACGTAGTCACATTCCATGATTATTTGATTTGAGTCAACATTTTCATTCATCTCCGATTGGTAATGACTACTGCTACTGCTATTCATTGCTTCACAAAATGTGAAGTGTGATGTTGTCAACAGATTATTGTGGAATGGAAATTTTGCACGATGTAAACGAAGCGACGGCACCGTATCTTTATTCTCTGCTTGTTCATTCGGCGAAGATGTGAACCACCATGACGACACAGCCACAGCTGCTGCGAGGACACCACCCGCCGAAGCAAACAAATCTTGAGATGTTGAAGAATTTCGTAGGCGAAGTGAAAGTTGGCTGACGAAGCGAGGCGACATTTTTCGAGTCCTCAGCAGCAGCCATATAGTGACACAAACATACACTGGTTTAGGTAAGAGTGTTAGTGAGAAGATTCATTTCGAGAGACAGTAGGAATAGTCGAGAGGCATAAGGAGGCATGAGGCTTATTGTTCGAAAAAGTATTGTATCTACGAGACGCTGACGCTACTGCGATCGATCATCAGAAGCTGAGGCAGGCAGGCTGGCTGAGGCTGAGTCACTTTTACAGAGACGGGAAGGGTTAACTCTAATGTATGAAATAATATAAATGATGGTCATTGTCTCATCGCGACATTTTTCTTAGTAGGTTCTGTATGTAACAAAAGCACAAAGACAGCGGTCTGACAGCGTTTTCCAGACGCCAGCGGCCTCCGTCTTGCGAACCACAAACCCGATTATTTCTCTGTTTGTATGTACCATACTGGTTTGTAATGAACACTTTTATTCAATAATTTGCGATTAGACTACTATCAAAGAAGTAAGAAGTAATTCTTATTGCTCTAGATGGTGTGATCATCTAGAGAGAGTCTCTCTGTGTAGTGGGAATTGGGAATAATCTTCCATTTCCATCACCTACCACGCCTGTTCAAGCGATGCAGAGCTCAATACAACCTCCCGCCGCCGCAAAATCTTATAGGCAAACGTCTTTGAAACAATGGATCGTCGGCGCGATTCGCTCAGTGAAGAAGAAGAAGAAAAAGAGCGAACATGCGGGAGGAGGGTCCACTCGAAATAAGATAGTATGCTCAAGTGAGTATCTGTCATGTGCATTTATTATTGCTCATTCCCTTGCAGATCAACTGAGCGCTGTTGAAGAGGAAAGGAGCTATGGAGCGGAAAGGGGGGAAGCAATTATTGTTCCCCAACCCAATAGGAAGGAACCGTGGTCGAATTGTATTTATGTTAATTGTGGGGTGAGAATAGTTGGGTGTGAAGTGGCGGTCAAGAATGGGGGCGAGGGGGGCTCGTTGTGCGGCGGCTTTGAGCCAGTCTCTCGCTCTGGACACGAAGATGAATTCGATATCTTGGCCAAACAACTTTCGTTATCCGAGTCAATTGAATTTTTGAACATACACAGTGCCATTTTGAATATTCAGGGGCATGATGGGAAGGTGGGGATTTATTCATTGGGCGAAGTGTTTTATGAACTGTTTTCAGGTGGCAAACACAATGTTCATGAAGAAAGAATGTCACGACATCATTCCTCTTCGCAGTCACTTCCCATTGAGGCGTCATCGACATTGGGAGAAGAGAGAAAGTCGAAGAGAGCCTTGTCCATACAAGTGAACTCTGGTGCTACTGATCGAAACGAGCTAAAATCTGCGATGGAATTAATAGATGAGATCGGGGAAGATGATGAATTGTTTGGTAGCGCCTTCAACAGTGAAAGAAAACGCGATGGCGGGCCTAATGGCATGTCCGACGTTGATCAGCAGAATAACCAACAGTGCTCGCGCCGGCCAACTAGAAGGAAATCGGAGAGTTTCGCCACAGGCGGGCCACTTCAAAAGTCTTTCCGATCAGCATCCCCCGAATCGAGAACAATAGAGCCCCTGAGATCAATGGCCTTGCCCACAGCCCTTTGTAATCTGATCAGCAATATGATCGAATCCACCAACCACCAAAGTGTCGACGACGACACTTACAGGTCAATGACAGATGTACGAGACGATTTGAAAATATTAATGGATACTCCCGACCTGTATCTCCGAGATATTGACATCATACACGCCTCAAATGTAGGTCTCCAATTTGAAGGCGTTGGCGATAGAGAGGGGCCCTTGTGTGGCCGAGAGGTAGAGTTGGAATCATTGAAGGAATCTTATCATCGTTCTATATCAGGTGAGATTGAGGTGGCCGTGATTTGTGGACCCTCTGGCGTTGGGAAGTCAAAGCTCTCTCGAGAATTCGCCAAGTATGTCACAACTCGGTCCGGTCATGGTGGAGGTTGTGTATTTTTATCAGGAAGCTTCGATAAAGTGCAACAGGCTCAACCGTTTCAGGCGATAAGCTGTGCGTTTGACAAATACTGTGTGTGGCTGTCTTCAAGAGATCAGATTACGGTCGAGAAGATATCTTCTGCACTGAGTGCAGATCTTAAGGATGACGTTACAAGTCTAGCCGCCCTGATGCCGAATATTGCAAGGATTCTTGGAATTGACTTGGACAGCGAGAAGAAGAGTGACAAGAAGGACGAAAGTGCTGTTGATCCACAGAAGAGACTGAGATATCTTTTTTGTCAGTTTGTTGAGGTCGTATCACGATGTCACGAAGAGCCCCTGATTCTCTTCTTGGACAACTGCCAGTGGATAGATGCTGCGTCGGTCGCTCTTCTGAATCAGATATTGGTGATGTCTGATGTATCAGTGAAAAGCCGCCGCTTTTTCTTTTACTGTTGCTGCCGTGACGATGAAATGAATGAATCGCACCCATGGTCTCTCATGCTTTCTTCTATCACTGACTTTGGAATCAAGACGACCAAGATTCTTCTGGGATCCATGGGGGAGGACACCGTGAACGAAATGGTGTCAACTATACTCTCGTTGCTCCCACGCCTGACGCGACCGTTGTCAAATATAATACATCAGAAGACGAAGGGGAGCCCCTTCTTTATCAAACAGTTGATGGTCGAGTTGAACAAACGACGCATGCTATATCCGAGTCTCACACGCCGCCGTTGGATATGGGAATGTGACAAGATTCGTGATTTTGAGGTTCCCGAAAACATCGATTTGTTCATAAACAAGTCATTCAACCAGTTGCCAAGTGAAGTGCTTTCTGCTCTCTGTATGTTATCTTGCTTCGGGTCAAGTGTGGATATCCATTTAGTGGAAAAATTGGAAACTGAGATGAGGGAATCTCTAATAGAACAACTTGATGCAGCTGTCTCTGCAAATATTCTTGGCAAAGGGAATGGGAAGTTCTACTTCCTACACGACAAGTTGCAGGAAGTCGCATACACGGCTATAAATTCAAAGGTGCGCTGTCTAGATCATTTCAGATATGGGTTGTCACTTGGTGATGTAGCCACGAGAGAAAAGAACGACAAGCTGCTCATCGCTGCTGTTGAACAAATCAACCTCGGCGGTCCGGAAGCAGTCAGCGATGGAGAACAAGGTGTGAAAGTCGCTCAAATGAACTTAAATGCGGGGAAGAATGCCATGAAGACGTCAGACTTAGTCTCAGCCTATTCATTTTTCGATAATGGTATCTCATACTTGAGGAAAGGACATTGGGAGTACCATTATGACATGACCTTGGAACTCTTCAACCTGGCAGCGAAATGCGCCTTCACCATAGGAGAGTATGGGAGCCTCAAGATTCTGACAGGGCAAATAATACGTTACGCAAGATGCTTCGAAGATAAATGCCAGGCAATTTCCATCTCAGCAACTCTTCTTTCATGGTCAACGAATGTGCCTGAAGCAATCAAGGTTTTAATGAACACATTGAAAAGCCTTGGTGAAGAATTCCCGGCCACAATAACATCATCCTTTGTACAAGGTTATCTGAAAAGTACTAGAGCAAAGCTTGCTGGACTGTCGGACACATCTCTGTTGAGCTACCCTCTGATGGTGGATAGCTCAAAGATCATGGCGATGGAGTTGCTGGTCAAGCTTCATGAAAATTTAACTTTTTCTGGCGACACAACTTCATTGCCAGCCATTCCGTTGAAGATGATACAGATATCGTTGAAACACGGCATGACCTCATTGTCTCCTATTGGCTTTGCTCAATATGGTAATTATCTTGCACTCGTTAGGGAAGAATTTGAAGAGGGATACCGTTACGCAAAGTTTGCATTATCCCTGATGAAGCAGATACCCTCTCGTGCTCATGATGGTGGTGTCATATATTATAGCACTCATACAAAGCTGGCTATTGAGCCAATGCAGAGTGCGGTCGAGAGCTATCTTGATGCATACAAGGCTGCCATGAAAAGCGGTGCTACGAAATATGCCATTGCAAGCTGCTACCTTTATGATAGTTTCAGATTTTGGTTGGGCAAAAGATTGGATGTTGTCGTGGAGTCCATGAACACGACATTGAAGCATATGAAATATCACAAAAATATGTTGACACGATCACTTCTTCTACCAACGTGTCGAGTGGCATTGCGTTTAATGGGCCACAATAATATGGATGTCGTCTTTGACAAAAACTGCGAAGAAGAAGATGTAACCGGAAAGATCACCTCAGTTTCTGATGTAGCTTCCTTCGCCAAACTGTACGAATCTCTTCTCTTCCGTGAGTTTGACAAAGCAAAGAAGTATGTCGAAATGATGTTCGAAACGCAGAGTCTATCAGGGTTTAACATGTCGGCACCCATGTTTCACCGTATATTGTGAGTTTTTCATTATGACGAAGTTATTCCTGTGACATGCGCCATTTGTTACTAACGCTTTTTGTCCCATGGTTCCAGTTACTCTGGCTTGGTATCATTTTGGGTCGGTAGAGAATTGGACGACCAAGAGCGGATAGCGAGGGGTGTTGAGAGTAAGGATGCCATAGAGAAGTTGGTCGAGTCAGCATCTGCTTGGAATTTTCAGAACAGTAAGTCGATCTTTCCATGATTTCAAACTTGAGTGGAACATTTTTCTTACTAAATGAATCTTCGCTGATTTGTGACAACGACAGAGACTTACCTCCTCCAAGCTGAGGAACAGTTTTGCTGCAGGAATTTTGAGGAAGCAGAGAGATTTTATGATGCTGCTATTTTGAGCTCTAAGGAACATGCCTTTTTGAACGAAGAAGCACTAGCCAACGAATTGGCAGGGCATTTTTACCTTGACACAGGCAGAAAGAAGAGATCATATCATTACTTCTGGCAGGCTATGGAGAAGTATAATGAATGGGGCGCTTTTGCGAAGGCTAAGACGCTGGGAACATATTTAGAAGGTAGTGAATCTTTTTCCATACCGGGCATTCAGGATGATGGTATGACGCGAATCTTACACTTTTAATCAATCATAATTTCTGTACAATAATTACTCTTCTAAGAATAGTACGAACCAACTCGATAATTCATCAATTACTAGTTGAGATCTAATCCCTCTACTTCTAAATATCAAATCACCCCTTTGTTGTGTGGGTGTCTTCAAGTGGGGCTTTAGGTTATTTCTTTACGCGCGTTAATTGCGTGGTACTGTTAATATGTATGTAAGTACATAAGAAACGTTTGAAGATGGTTGGGACGACTCTGTGGTCGACTGAGAACTAACTCTCTCTCACCCAAATAGGATCTCTTTGCATAACTGGGAGTCCTCTCAAAGGGACTCCTGCAGTAGTCCGTGTGCTGAGTCCTCCAAGTGACTCAGACACGGGACTAAATAGGAGGGTACTCTCTTGTTGAGATACACACATCACATAATATTTTTACTCACCTATGGGTGGCGACATTCCATCGGGGTGATACAAAATTGTTTCAGAGAAAACTGCAGAAAAACAATAAATAAGGGTAATTATTGTTCATGAAATTTGAAGGGGGGTAACTTCAATGCTCGACAGCTGTTCTTGCGAACCCCGCCCGCCCGATCATCACAATAAAAAAAGCTGCTCCAAATAAAACGAGAAGACGAAATCCCATATCCCATTCAAAGTTGCTCTATGCATTTAAATTTATCAAGCTGCAATAGCAACGAAACGATGCAGTATCACCATTGCTTCTTACGGCTAAACAAAGTGCTTCTACTTTTGATTCTCTTTTCTGCTCTCCCGTCAATAACTAGCGCATACTCAAATAATAACAACAACGAACCCAAACCGCTCATGCGTGCATGGATGTGTTCCGGTAAAACTCAACGTGATATGGTCGACAAACTAGCTCAAGCTGGTATCGTCAAGTCAGCCATTAACAAGGAGGCACTACTACGTGTAGATCGCAAGAATTATGTTCTGGGTTCGCAGAGAGACTCTGCCCACCAAGATTCTCCGCTTCCGATTGGATTTGGGCAAACAATCTCTGCTCCGCATATGCATGCTCACGTGCTAGAGGACTTGTTGCCGCCTCTTCTCACGGCATCAAAGGAAAGGCCAGATAAGTTATTGAAGATCCTTGATGTTGGTTGTGGCTCGGGCTACTTGACAGCGGTCTTTGGTCGGATGGTCGAATCAAAGGAGAACCGTCGCAAGACCACACCACTGAATGAAGGAAAAGTTTTTGGGATTGATGTTGTCCCGGAACTTGTTCAAATGTCAAAAAATAATGTAATGAAAGAAGATGGAGATCTGATTGACTCTGGAACTGTCGACTTCATGCTACGAGATGGATGGAAGGGATATCCGGAGGCAGCTCCCTATCAATGCATTCATGTGGGGGCAGCGGCGGCAACTTTTCCAAAGCAACTCATGTTACAGCTTGCCCCTGGCGGGGTAATGGTAGTACCTGTCGGCCCAGATGGAGGGACACAATACTTGTATAGGGTAGAACGAGTTGGTAATAGTGGTGACGTCGTTGGCATTGATGAATCCAAAGGATTTCAAGAGGATGATTACAAACTGTACCGTGTGCTGGGAGTGCGTTACGTCCCCTTGGTTCAAAAGAATTAATTAGTAAAGGCTTTGTAATGATATTGTTGGGCCCAGTAAATAGACAAAAGGAAAATAAGAATTATTGTTCGAGAGTTACGCTACTTCTAACACATATTTGAGTGTGTGATGACGCTCAGGAATGCAGTGCTGGCAAACAATCATCTTCATCTACCCATAACAAAGCGCTTAGGGAAACCCCGTAACGATCTTCTCATCCCGTCTTGCAGCGTAGCAAATTCAACTTGAGAGCCTAGAGCAGCCCATGTATCATCACAACATAACTGTGTACATTGAGGTCGAGGTGCAGCTGATGGATTGGCAGCTGATGGATTTTCATCATTACCTACTGCTCGTTCATCCAATTCAGTCTTTGGTACATTCAATAATTGTGATTGAAGTTGCAACAGCGCAAATTTAGTGATGCCATATGGCGATGATACGTGATATGTCCCAGTGAATTGCTTATCAACAAGTGCCCGATCTATCATGAGTTTTAATGCTTTGGCAACATCTTCACAGCTTGTTGGGAAACGCAGTGCCCAATTGTCAATCTTCTTGGTTGTTGACCCTCCTGTTGCTGCTGGGAGGAGCACCTTCATCATCTCCAGTGCAGGTGATTCATCCAACTGTACGCAATCTTCACCATACAATAAAGGAACCCTAACAATTACCCCTCGCCCCCCATCATTACTATTTGTTGCATTCATCACGTCACGAATGGCACATTCGCCATCCCATTTACTCGTACCATAACTGTTAATTGGATTTGCAACCGAAGTTGGTACATAAGGAGGAAACTCCTGTGATACAACTCCTCCATCGAAGACGTAACTTGTCGATATGTAAATAAGAGGAGGCTTATAATCAGGCTGAGACATGCAAAGTTGCGCCAAATGTCGAGTACTCTCTACATTCAATTGTATTGATTCGTCTAGATTTGATTCAAACGCATCGGGGTAACGCTGAGCAGCACAATGGATGATGATGTCGGGACGGTGATGTTTGATAAATTCTGTGGTTGCGTCGTGATCAAGAAGATCTAGTTTGTGTAGATTTACTTCAAGATTATTTGCAGCAGGATTAATTGAAGAGTGATGATTGTGCTTGTTGTTTGGAGGTGAAAAATATTCGTGGTAATGAGTGACTTTGAGACGAGAACGACCAGTGCCGACCACTTTGTACGAGGAGGAGTTGTCATCAGCAACACATGTTAGTAAGAGCCGATGTAAGGCACGGCCTAGCATACCAGATGCGCCCGTGATGAGCACGGTTGTTGGTGGTGGCGATGATGTTGGTGACATCATGATATGGATGGCGAGGAGCAAGCATAAGCTATCAAAATACCTGAAAATACTGCCCATTTGACAAGTGGGGCCGGAAACGGGCCAAGTTGGGGCCGGAAACGGGCCAAGTTGGGGCGGATACGGGCCGCGCCGTTTCAAGTTTGGGCAGAAACGGGAATATGGAAACACGGGTGTATATATTTCCGTCATCCTCATCAACACTGCAATTTTATCATCGTCTTATGCCTCATATCTAACTCATAACGTAACTGCCATCCCAAGCATCGATTTACGTGACGGGCTGTATAGTACGGATGGAAAGATCCGCATTATGTGGAAGCGCCAATGAACTCAAGGAAGCGTTTTGGGACATTCAAATGCTGTGACTAGTTTATCTTTGATCTTCTTCTTACCGCAGAAGGAAGTGCCAAGCCATTATGGCTAGTTATCTAGTGGGCAACAATTTGGGATACATATTTTCCAAAATAACAATTGGTCAACTTGCATTGGGACTCTCTCGACATGAAAATACCGTTGTGCTGCAGGATTACCAGTAGAATCCGACTCGATACGGAAGGTGGCGACTGCAAGAGCTTGGATTATCCTGGATGCGATCAACCAGTGTTACTTTCAGTTTGTGTCGTTGGAAGTGGTGCAACCAAAGCTGTAGTGGGTGCAGAGGATGGAAATGTAGCTATCAAAATTGGGCAGCAGAATCAAGGAGAGGCCCAGGTGATTGGTCATCCAGGTTGAGTTTGCATATGCAAGTAATTCGTGACATTTTTAGTACCATAAAACATGTCAACCGCGTTTCAGAGTGTTGGAAACAGGTAATCGCGTACCGAGGTCTCGCCTCCTCACAAAATGATTGCTTCTGGGGAGGCAGAACAAAACAACCAAACAAACCACACCACACTTCAACTTGCAGAAACACTCTCCCTGCATCGCAAGAATCATCCTCATCTGCATCTGACTGCTCTCGGTCTCGGCAATCTTTGAACTGTGTCATCATCATCATCATCATCATGACCATGGCATCCATAGATTTCAACAGCGAGTTTCAAAATGACTGCTCATTTCCGTCACGGATGTGGACGCACCGAGGTCGCGCCGATCAGTTTCATTCCAGCCCCTTGCGACGCTCTGCCTCTATAACCCCCCTGAACCAGAGGATGGCTTCACAATGTGGTACACTGAAGAAGACGAGGAAGTATCTGAGTCTGAGGCAAACAAACAAGCCTTTGTGCTCTGGCAGGTGCAGAGAGGACAACCACTACATAGAAGACATCTCTCTACATCCAGACAATCTGTCCATAGTCGGGCTGGAGAAGCATCTCTTGTCGGCCGATTTGAAGTTGAAACGTCTCAGATTGAGAGGAGGTTGATCAAATCTACAGTGCTGATGGAAAGATGAATACAAGGCGGCGGAACATATATTGCCTGTCTAGTGATGCAGCTTTCGAAGTGGTCAGTTGACCAAGCGAAAGCCCAGTCCCCCACTCTGACCACTCGTTAGATTACATAAAATACAAGGGTACACTCCAAAGCTCTCAAACTCGGCTCACCAACCACATTATAATCCAGTCTTACATCGGTGAGTACTTCTACTATGTGGGTATGGGTAAATACCCACTCTTGAGGATTTGGTTGGGTAGCAAAAGGGTTACCCGTTGCCCGAAATTTACTTATTTACCTGACGAATGTCAATGTGTAGGTAAAAAATGGGTACAAAGCCCTGCTTCCGAGCGTCGACGCTGTTGTCCTTGCTTGCAGGAGCCTTCAGCCTTCAGGGCAGCCTTGTGCGCAGCGATAGTTAGAGATGGAAGGCATAGTACGTTTTCATCAATGAGCACGTAATCAAAGTAAGAACATGGCGAAGGCCGACGGACATGATGAGAAAATCCATAAGCCTGACCTGCCCAAACCTTCGGCTGGGCAAAACCATTTTTTCTCATTTT
>JALLBH010000381.1:0-23370 GCA_036940005.1 Skeletonema menzelii | reverse complement strand
ACTGTGACAACGTTGTGACACGTGACTCCCTGGTACGATTGGTACAGTAGGAATCATGTAGGCAGTCACGAATACATTTTTTTTATATTTTGGCCATATCCATTTTATATTTTTCCCGATGGCTAGTGACCATGCTACATGACAAAAATCAAAAAGTATTCTCTTCTGCTTCCGCCCACAACACTGGAAGGAAGCAGAGTAATGGCTGCTTTCAAGTTACAATTGCGTCACGCCATCCCTTCTATCATATCTACCATTCTAGGTAGGTACTACCTGAGCAGTTTTCAATAACTTACAATACTAAAAGCATAAGTTCAAGTACTCTCTCTAGAGAGACCTTCTTCAGGAACACGCTGTCTCCCTTCGTTCCTCGTCAAGCACTTGAAGCGACAGTTTTGGTTCACATCAATCCGTCTGTATCTTTTGCATTTGAGGCGTGTTTGACACCAATAATTGCATTTTGGACGCTGCTTACGCCAATAAGCCTATCTTTTCTATCTCGACCAACAACAACAACAACAACATTGAATTCTGCAGGAGCGTTGGACAACACATCACGTCATATTATGCACAAGTCATCTATCAAGAAAGGATGGAGGCTTTCAACATACTATAATACCATTGAGTGACTGCAATAGAGGCAAGTTTTCTGAACGCGACAAAAAGATATGAGCGGATCCTCGTCCAGCATGAGTGGATCGTGGAATCGGCTGACCTCCAAACCATCAAAGGCTCGCAGCAGCAGGGCGTTGTCGTCCTCTAAAACCAGCAACAGTATCGACTCTGGTTCACCGTCATTAACTGACACACCTCCCTCGACACCTCCTCCACGGCTCCTGCGAGTTATAGGAGATACGACGCAACCAACGACCATCAGCGTCGAATTCCCAACAGAACGAACCTTCTCGCGAGGGTCATCGACATCCATCGGTCCGCCTACGGTGGAGTCCAACTCTTCCATGGATTCGGTAAGCACTGGATTGACGCATAGTCCATCCTCTACGCCACCGAAGAAGACATGGGAGAGGAATTATAAATCCTTCCTCAAGAAGAGCGGGGGTGTTGGTGGGAGTAATAGGCAAAATATTAATCCTCCCACGCCTCCTCCAGCGATGCTACCGGCACCGAGATTACCGTCTGGCTCGAAACTTATTTATAGTAAGCGTAGCAGTGCCCCAGCGTTTCCTACGAACTCGGAGCTAAAAGCGGCAGAATTAGCGGCAGTGGACTCGGGGGATGTGGAGTTTGGTGATGATGACTGGGCAACCAACCCTCCTCATCAGCAACACTCTACCTGCTCTGTTCCAAGTTCACCCATAAAACCACACAAAGAACACAGCTTACGCGGAGGATCCTTCTTCCGAAAACTACGCAGTAAAACCAAATCAGAGGATTCCCTCGATAGTACCATGAGGAAAGGACGTGAACGCCGCGGTAGTCCAACAACGACAACACCCCCGGGGAGTGATGCGTCAATAAGTTCTCGGAACAAGCACTCTCCGACAAGTACAAGAAGAATTGCTAGGATAAAAGATGGCCTGGAGAAGGCAGCTATGCGTGAGATGTTGGGGACACCGGTGCTAGGTGATATCTCGCCGCTACCTTTAATACCGGACCAATCAACAGGAGCTACAGCTACAGGTATGATAACAACAAAACCACTGAAAGACGGAAGCGACAACAAAAAATCAAGACCTAGGGGGTTCACATCTGATGAGAATATCAGTTTGGATGGGGCTATGCATCGTGGTCATCACACCACATCTGTAACAAATGGTGGTGGTGGTAAATCAAAATTGTCTATGCCATCCTTTAATAGAGTCAAATCAATGACGGGCGGTCTAACCATCAAAGAGGGTGAACCCACTGTCGTCAGTAATGAGCAAGAAGCGCTCATGAAGGAGAAACGAAAAGCATTCACAGACTTTCATAATATGGGGGTAGATTCGACGAGTGCATTTTTGGGTGACGAGTCAAGCAATCACAGAAATTCATTTTTCTTATCAACAGTGGCATACCCTGCCAATACCAGAATCCTTCCGTCAAACAGTATACGTGGGGGAGCACAAAGCTATGATAAGAAAACTACAATAAGTCCATCGACGAGTGAGAATGCTTTAAAAGCCACAGGAAGTCCACAGGATGAGCTGGAAAACTCGACAGGTATCGCTACAGAGCGTGCCCTACGGCCTGTGAGGGGTCCCGAGAGTTGGAAAAAGGGGGAGCGTCATTCCATCATCCCTGCAATACTGTGTGTATGTCCCTTTCAGGTATTGAGTAAAATCATGTCGGATGATAGTGTCAATCCGCCTAGTAGAGCACCAAGTGGTCAATCATTGCTTTCTCCCCCGATCAAAGGTTACGGCATCGGATCCATGATAGCAGACGACGAGCATAATGACTCAATCCAGAATGGATGGTTCTTTGCTGACCACAATCAATCCCAACCTCTTCGAAGCAGCATGACTGCTAGTGTTCCACCATCTGCGTTTGGAAAAATCATGTTAGGCAAGGCAACAGTGGCAGCTTTGGGTGTACGTTCGTTCTTTAACGAAGTGTACGGTTGGACCTCCGGTGTATTCGTCCTTCGGCAAAACTATCTGTTTGAATATCGGGATGATGACAATCAGAAAGGACTACCGTGGGGATATGCTCATCTACAGCTTGCGGAGGCTTACCCTCACAAACACTTCGTAAACGCATTGCATCTGGACTTCTTTGAAAAACCATGCAGCAAAAGTGGAAAGAGGAGTTTGTTACTGCGAGTTGAAGATAAAGGGGAACGAGATCGATGGGTATCTTTGCTCCAAACTGCTGCACGAACGACAATTCATGATTTATATGATGTAGACGTAAACGGAGGGCCAGAGTTTGGGCGGGGCCGATATGCCGTGGTCAGACCAGCGAGGCGAAGACAAACTAGGAGGGTCTCATCATCTCATGATGGCCTTAGACTCGTATCGTCTGGTGACAACTTGAGTGGTTCCAGCAAGGATATGCCAGATTCTGGAACTGGATATGATTGCGCATTAAAAATCATCAACAAGAAGGAATTTTGGTCACGTGTGAAAAAGGGGGCTGAACGAGCAGACACCCTTGTTAGGGAGGCTGCTGTCCAGACCACTCTAGCCGTGCAAGGATCTGCCACACCGGGATTTTTGAAATTACGAAGCATCTTTGAAACAGGGGAAGAAATTGTATTGGAGCTCGAACTGTTAAAGGGTACAGATCTGTTTCAACACCTGTCTTTTCGAGGAACACTTGACGAGGTGGAGGCAGCCCAAATCATGAGAGACCTACTGCAATGCCTCGATGTTATGGATCAATTAGGAATAGCCCATCGTGACATCAAACCTGCAAATCTATTAATGTGTGACGAGAACTGCGGCAGCGGCTGCAAGATAAAAATGGCTGATTTTGGAATGGCTTCATTCGTTGGAGTTGACAACCTTGTCAGAGGTAGATGTGGAACTCCCGGATTTGTTGCTCCAGAAATTTTGCGGACAGCAGTTAACAGTGGCTATGGAAACAAAGTTGACATGTTCTCCGCTGGGGTCACGCTATATGTCATGCTTGTTGGTTATGAGCCGTTTTATGGCGAGTCTGATGCTGAATTGATTTCTGCGAACAGAGAAGCGAAGGTGGACTTCCCTAAGGCAGATTGGCATAAAATATCTGTCGAAGGTCGTGACTTGATAGAAAAGATGCTTATTGCTGACCCCATGGCTCGAATAAGTCCGGCAGATGCTCTACGACATCCGTGGATAACACGGAGGGCAGTTCATTGAATAATTGTTCATTATTATTTTGTCTTATTATGTACTTATTTTCTGAGTGCGATACAATCGTCACATCAGTTCCTAGTCGAGGGCTCCTCTTTGGAAATTTGTGCGCACTTTTCTAGTCGAAGAACTCGCACTGTCCTGAAGATCGGTGAAAGGTGTCCTTGCAGTGGAAAGGCGAGTCGATTTACGAGTAACCCTCTGTACTGGAGTCTGCTCCGTTTTGGAAGCCGTGTTTCTCCTGGACCTGCGAGTTGGAGGCTTCTTTGGAGATGCCTCTTCGTCAACTGTATTCTGTTTGGTCCGATTCGCAAAAATCTCCCTTCTTTCTTTGAAAGGCGTCATTGATGGAGATAGAGGGCTGTTTTCATCCAAATTCTCTGCTACGACCGGAGGTTGTGAGGCGGCTGAATCAGTAACTTCAGTGACCGTTTGGCCCGCAGAATCAACTTTGGGGGAAGCTGGATGATCAGTCACGATCTCGCTTGAGTCTGGTTCAATATCGACGTTGGGTAAAAACATGTCCTCGTCAAAATCGTCATCTTCATCAAATGTTGTATCGTTCACATTATCCTCCGACACGCCTCCTTTGAGAGTGGTGTCGGTAGGTGCAGCCTCCGCCTTCAACCCTTCTATTTCAAGTTTCAACGCTTCTATCTCCCCGGCGTGCTTTACCTTCATATTTTGAATTATCTCCTTCAACGCATTCACTTCTACAGCGTTAATTTCTTCTTTACTCATCAATTCTGTCCTCGCCGCCTCGGCTTGTTGCTTTAGGTGATCAATTTCAGAAGCATACTCGTCTTTGCGACTAGCAGCTTCTGCTTCCATGGCGCTCAATTTTGCTGCACTGATTTGATCTGCATCAATCGCATCGCACTTCAAAGCTTCAGCTTCACGGTTCATAGATTCAAGCTCCTTGGCGTATCGGTCTTTCTCGGAAGCATGTTCTTGCTTCAAACTAGCCAAGGCCATTTCACTTTTTGCGACGATTTCTTCTTTACTGATTGCCTCAGTCTCTGCAAGATCGACTTCTTTCCTAAGCCTTTCAATCTCGATGGCATGCTGCCCTTTCATTTTCTCTTCCCGCTCCTCCGTTTCCTTCAATCTTGAGACAATACTTTCTTCCTTGTCCAATGCCTTGGTGGTCATCACTACAATCTCGTTGTTCAATCGTTCAATCTCATCCTTATGTTGTTCTTTGGTGCCAGCAATCAACTCCTTCATCTCCTTCAGTTCGGCTTTCAGTGATTCCGCTTCCTGTTTCAAACCATTGACCTCTGCAGCATGATCATCTTTCATGATCGTCAGCATCTCTTTCATTTCGTTCATTTTTGATGCAGAGATTTTATCAAGGTCCATTTTGGCTGACTCAGTTTCAGATAGATTCAAACGCAATTTTTCAATCGTAGCATGATGAGATCGATTATCTCTTGTCAACTCTGACACTTGTGTCTCGAAGACTTTGGCCGCTTCATTTTCGTCGCTCAAGCGTAGAACTTGGTTATTCAATGCTTCCAGTGATGCGTCCATCTCACTAGCTCTCTCTGCAGTGCTTCTCTCAAGTTCTTCGTGTTTTGATGCAGCGTTTTCTAGTAGCGCTTTTGTTTCGGCGAGATCCTTTTGGACGGCCTCTTTCTCCAATTGGAGGTTAGATGACACAGTTTTCAATGATTCCATTTCGGAGAGGAGCTGCAGTTCCTTCTCCTTTGCAGCCTGAAATTCGACCTTCAGAGTGTCCATCTCGACAGCCTTTGCCGTATTGCTGCTTTCAAGTTCTGCGTTTGTCGAAGAGCTGTTTTCAAGAAGTGTCTTGGTTGCAACGAGTTCCTCCTCGAGAGAAAACTTCTCAGATTGAAGCTGAGAGGAGGTATCTATAGCCATTGCAATGTCGGAAAGGAGCTGTTGTTGT
This sequence comes from Skeletonema menzelii, assembly GCA_036940005.1. Lineage (NCBI taxonomy): Eukaryota > Bacillariophyta > Thalassiosirophyceae > Thalassiosirales > Thalassiosiraceae > Skeletonema > Skeletonema menzelii. Next base: position 17,676 of record JALLBH010000381.1, on the reverse strand, counting down.
TTCTTCTTCAGGACCTCGCACTCGTGTTTTGTAGCTTCAATCTCGCTTGATTTTACCTCGCTGTTGCTTTCTAGTTCTTCATTCTTCGATGTGCTCTTCTTGAGAAGCTTTTTGGTCTCTTTGAGCTCCTTTTCGATGTTGTCTTTTTCTGTACGAAGCGTGTCATAGCCATCAGTTAGCGCATCTAAAGTCGACAGAAGATTTTTTTCTTTTTGTTTCACATTGTCGCACTCTTCCTGAAGAATCTGAATCTGCTCTTGAAAGTTCTTGTCAACAGAATGAAGTTTCACCTTGAGGGCATCCTTTTCGCTCCGGAGCAATTTGATTTCTTCATCGCGTCGGACTAGATCAATGTTGTGCGCTGCAGCCAATCTTGCATTATATTCCTCCTGGAGAGTTATATTACGCTTGAGATTCTCTCGCACCAAACTGAGTTCCTCTTCTACCTGCTCCTTCTCCTTAGATGTGCAACTGAGTTTATCCTCCACAGAGTCCACGCGTTCTTGCCACTCAACTCCCCTCTTCTTCAACAATTCGTTTTCAGCCATAGCAGATGCATTTTGGGACGTAAGATTCACGACGCTCTCTTCCAACTCAGTCTTCTCACAAAGAATCGACTTGATCTGCTGATCCTTATCTAACAATTGGGCTTGTAAAGAACCCAACTTGTCACTTCCTTCCTTTTGCTGCAGATTGAATCTTGCCAACGCTTCGTTGTTTTCCCTCTTTAGATGAGCAACTTCAGCTTCCTTCACAGAGACGTCGTTTGTAATATCATTCAGATTCTTGATCAGCGAACAATTATCCTCCTTGACATCATTCAATTCCTTTTGCAGAGATTGTAGCTGTGCCTTTGCATCGTTGAGTTCACCTTGTTGGGCGGCTTCTTTGAGTTGCCAGTCAGTCGCATTATTTTCATTCTCTTGAATCAGCTGACTCATCTTGTCTACCGATGCTTGAAGTGCCGCAACCTTCTTCTGTTCAGCAACCAGCTCACTATTGACAGTCTCGAGAAATTCGAGAGCTTCGATACGGTCTTTATCCAGTGACCTAATCTGAGTGTTTATCGCAGTGATCTCCGCTTTGTAATGAAGAACTGTTGAATCTTTCTTGGAAAGCTGTGACTTCAGAAAAACAATTTCCTTTTCGAGTTTTGCAACGTCTTTTGACATCTGGTCCACCTCAGAATGGCGGCCATGCCGCATTGACGCGATCTGTTTTTCAAGAGCTTCTTTGTCTTCAAGGAGGGATTCCAAATGGGCGTACAATTCTGCTTGATCGTTAGCTTCATCCAAAGCAGTAGCATTGGCCTTCGTTATTTGTTCCAGCTTAACTTTTTCTTCCTTGTATTTAATCATCCAATGGATGGATTCAGGATTCTGCTTTGACTCAAGTTGCTCACGTAGCGTATTCACTTCAATTTGGAGGTTGGTAATCGCTTCCTTTTCTGTTCCCTCATCATTAGCTTTGCTGGAGAGATATGTGATTCTTCTCTCTTTGCACTTTCGAATCATGATCTCTTGCTGCAACTTCCTCTTGAGAGAATTGACTTGTTGTCCCATCAGATTGCTCTGGTCTTTGAGGACTCTAACCTTCTCATTCAACGTTGAGTTGCGATCGCGTAAAGATGAAATGGTGACACGGTCGATGGAATCGCTTCCACTTGATCCAGCAAAAGATGATGATGTTGCTGCGTCGCCAGAAATGACATTGTTGTTTCGTTGTTCCAGCTCACTCTTTAACCTAGCAATCTCCATCTGCAAAGCAGCAACCGAATACGTCTCATTCTTGACTGCTGTATTCTTAACAAGCTTGGCCCTTTGAGCAAACTTGAGAGTGGAGATGGTCTCCGAAATCGATGTGGCAGAAGGAGTGACCGTTGCCACCAAACAAGTTTTACTATTCCCGCCCCAACTATCTCGCAGTAGGAATGTCAACTTGGAATCACGAAATGGAACATGCCTCTCTTTACCCTTTTCTCTATCCACAAGTGAGTTGATCACCTGACCCAAACACAACAAAGAGTTGTTAATCATACTTGCTTCCTTCAACCGTTCCCCAGCGGCATCGGTTGTTTTTTGTCTCTCACTACCTGCCAGATCTACCAATGTAAACTTGGATTCGAGAACTTTACTCGTCCCATCTAGATCATTCGTAATGACATTCTTAACCGTCAAAACAAACACAGCATGAGATCGTGACGATACTCGATTCATACTGGTGGATGCCACTCGTCGATTGTCGTTGCCAACACGGAGGACATCCATGGCACCGGCAGTGTCGTGAACGTCGTGTTCCATTAGTCCTTCGACGTACACACCCTTGGATGAGTCTTCACGAACAGCTAATGATTCTTGAAGCATATTGTTATTCGATGAGAGCAAATCATACACTTTTTCATTGTAGATTTCAAAAAATGATGCCTTGGCAGTGTGTTGTTGCGAAGAAGAATTGCCGTCTTTACTGCCGTTCATCTTTTGAAAAATAGCCTTGAGCGATCGTTGCACCAATCCTGCAGCTTCGTCGTCATATTCGGATGCGGACTCTTCTCCAAATATCGTATGAGTTTTTCCTGAGGAAGTCATGCCGTACGCCACAATCGTTCCATTGTAGCCGGAGAGGACGGATTCGACCAGTCCCTTGACACTATCAAAAATATCAATTTGGTTTGATTCTGGACCAAAGACGGCATCATAGGTGAACGATGAGCCTGGCTGATCGACAATAGTGACAGTTCCCTCGGCGCTGACCGAGGATGGTTCCTCGCCAAGTGATCCTGCTGCTTGGTCTTTGATTCCGAAATCGATAGCTGTTGTCTCTCCGCTCTGAAGTTGGAGGATGCTTTTTGATTTCGCCTCACGGTCATTGAGTGGCCGGACGCGGACAAGGACACGAATGGCCGATGGTGCTTCATCTCCTTCTTCTGATGCTGTGGTTGACGACGACATGGTTTGTTGGTATCGTAATTGTTAGTCTACTACTCCTAATTCGAAGTACTGCCATCGCATCGCCATTGCTGAGACGACGAAGACGAGCTATTTTCATTTTTCGGCCGCCTCTACGTAGGAATAGTACATACCACTGATTATCTGGGAAATGGTAACGGCAGGAAGATGAAGCTTGGATTGAGCCAAAGTAAGTCACGAATAATATGGGACTGAAGCCCCTCAGATTACGGGATAACTCTAACTTCTTCTAATGTAGGTGCCTGCCTATCTCTGCCTAGATAAGTACTTCTCTGAGGTGATCGCTGGTCGCTTGTAGCTTGCGGCTTGCGGCTTGAGCTGCATGTCATTCAGTAGTATTACTGCAACGTTATAATCATGCTGCACCAACTTGACCACGATGAGACTGAAAAGATATCTGGAACGTTGCCTCCAGTAGAGACAACACCAATCCTCTACCTACGCTTCACATCCAAGGCACCAAAAGATCTCATAAATGACGTCGTAGCTAGGCTAAAGCAGGTGGGCATAATCATCATTCCAACTGAAGGCATTGATGGTGATGACAAACTACTTGGTCTTACTACAACACAATCTTTACTGGAGAATGAAGCTGAAATTGTGAAGTTGGTCAAACCATGTCGAACAAATGACGTCAATATCAAACAAATTATGGAGCATTTCAGTATTGCTACACGTGACAACTTTATTCATGTCGATGAAAATATTGATACGAACAATGAACGGTTTTATGATTCCTTGGGATTGTTTACTGCTGCAGAGCGAGTTTTGTTGTTTCAACGTATGGTCGATTCCATTCCTGCCCTTGATGCATACCACCAGAGCAAAAATCACAAGTATTTGACGTCAAGTTTGAAAACACTGGGGTATGTGGATGTGGTTTGTCCAGCGCACATTCCTCATTTGCGTGAGTACATTTTACGTGATACAATGAACTTCATGACTGATCCTCCGGTACAAGCTATACGGAATTACTACGGGGAAAATGTGGCTTTCTACTTTGCTTGGATGGATTTTTCCAGCAAGTGGATACGAGTTCCAGGTTTCATTGGATTGATCGTATACTGTGTGAGAGAATACAGAGGTGATACCGTTGATACCTGCGACTTAACCCCTTTCGTTGGCATCGTGACATTCTTTTGGGCGACAATTTTCAATCGATTTTGGGAACGCCAGGAAGCATCGTTGGCGTATCAATGGGGCAGCTATGCTGTCACAGATAGAGATGTGCTTGACTATGGAAAGAGAGCAAACTTTAAGGGAGAAACAAGACGGAGTCCTGTAACTGGGAGAATGGAAGTGTATTATTCGCCATCAAAACGCAAGCTAAAATGTTCTGTCTCTTTTCTTGTGAGCATGCTCTTCTTGATTCTCCCGTGTATTCTAATGATATTATTCATGAACATGCAAGGTTATATCAGCGTTGACGATGCGAAGAGATGGGAGATGGATAAAGGATATAGTCATCCTCTATACTTCCCCGTCTTTGCGAAACTAGCCGAACCTGGAAGAATTTTTGATGCATCAAGCTGGAAATGCTTCGTGCCTGTAATTTTGCGTCCCCTTATGGTGAACTTTATGAATCAAATGTATAGGAAGGTTGCTGTGGTAATAACAGAATGGGAAAATCACGAGCTGATTCAACATTACAGAAACTCTTTGGTGCTGAAAAGGTTTGCATTTGAAGCCTTTGACGCTTACGTCGTCCTCTTCTATTTGGCATTTTATGAGCGGAACATTCATCTCCTGCGGCTCGAGCTCGTGGGTGCTATGTCGGCAGACACGTTTCGTCGCATGCTTACTGAAAGTGCCATACCTTTTGCGTTACAAAAGCTATCCGCTACAAAGAATAATTCCTCGACGAAGAAAGATGATGACAAAGGTGCAGAGCAAAACTGTTCTGCAGAAGTGGATATGGATGAGTATGAACTCTTCGATGACTATATTGAGATGTTAATCAACTTTGGTTACATCACCTTGTTTGCGTCCGCGTTCCCTCTTGCCTCGTTCATTACTACATTTGCTAATGTCGTTGAGTACCGAAGTGATTGCTGGAAACTTAGGTTAGTATATTATTGTGGCGCTTTCATGGTCTGGTGATGGTAGTATCTTTCTCCCTTGGTAGGAGAGTCTCTCTCTCCTTTACTAGATGTGTCTGTTTTCTGCTATTGTGTTGTGCATATCTAATTTTTTGTCTTCGCCCTCCTTAAATATCTTCACCTCAGCCGAGTATTTCGACGACCAAGTGTAGTCAAAAACAATTCGATTGGCATGTGGAAACATCTGCTTCATATGATTGTGTCGCTTTCAGCACTTACAAACTGCTTGATATTTGCCTTTACGTCGTCACAACTACAACAGTTCATTCCAGATAATTATGTTAAAGATCAATTTGGAAGACCGGCACTCAGAACTGGAGCAGCTGAGGAAACGATGTTGCTGATGCTAGGGCTGGAGCATTCTCTTATTGTGCTGGCAGCTCTAGTCAAAAGCATTGTGCCCAAAGTACCGCAACATGTGAGGAATGGGATAAGCAAACGAGATTATTTACATCAAGCTCTGCTAGCAAAAGGAAGGCTTCGAACGATGGAAGCTGCAGCCACAGCACAATACAACTTGGAAAAGAAACAAAAACTTAGTGTCAAAAGGATGAACACGACGTAAATTAAAAGATCGAATGTTATAGGATGACAGGATACATTTTCGATCCTAGAGAGCCGACTTCCAAATCTAGCGGGTTGCCATCTTTCTCGGTCACCATGAATGTGACTTCATTCTTATTTGAGAAGAAGTGTTTTACTCTGCAGTCATAACCAAGACTTTCCACAACTTGGATGGCATTATCTAATTCATCCAAATCAGGCTCGACTCCTTGAAACTTCATCGTCACTATCATAGTCGAAGCCCATCGTCCTTCGCACCATCGACGAAGGAGCTCAGTACATCGTTCCGGATATGCTATAACGTCTGAGATCATCCAACAATCACCGGCCAAGTTTGGTTCGTATGTAAATGCATCCCCCTTGATGAATTCAACCATGTCATCTCTCATCAATACAGGATCCAGCTCGGATCTATCCACTGCAACCACATAACACCCGAGTCTTCTCATGACGCTCGTCCAACCACCCGGGCATGCTCCCAGATCAACTACAGTTGTTCGGTTAGGTTTTGGTGCAATGCTCATGCATTCTATACCTTCCATAAGTTTTCGATATGCTGAACTGGGCATTTTCTCCACAATATCTACTTTTGCAAGACCAAGAGGATGAATATAATTGGGCCAAAATGAGTTCTTGCCAGGACCTTTCTCATGGCATTCGACGAGACTTGCAACTGCAATATTTGGACTCTGGAGCATCACTTGGAGTAGCCATCTTGTGCTCGGGTTTTCTCCCATGGCTAATTTTCTGGCTGCGGGCAACATCTTCTTTGCCATTCTAGCCATCTCTTCTCCCACCTTGTCGGATCTGTGTTGCATAACTGGTTTGGTTTGAGCCTTGCACATCCCAGGAACGAGACAATGTATTGACAAGCAACCTCTTTCAGCTGAACGCAACCGATTATGCTGTTCCTGACTTATTTGATCAATTATTGTTGGCTCATCGTCACCATCAAATCCAACTCCAAGAAGAGCACTAAGAATTTGCTTTGAAATACTCTTGATTGACTCTGCAGTAACAACAACAGCTTGCGGCATTGATTGTAGAGCGTACACCGGGTCATAGAACGTAGGGAGAATACTATCACTATCTTCGACTCGTACTAAACCAGGATATGGTGACATTGCGTGAACCTCTCCACCATTTCGTCTTGCAAAGCGGTCGATCTCATCAATGAGCGTGTGCTCATAAGAATGTCTGCAGGTGAAATAAAATGGTCTTGGAACATTTGGTACAGTCATAGGAGGCAGTGGACTAAGCTCCTCTTGTCTTGTCTCAAGAATATCTACTGAGTTTGTCTTCTTTGTTCCTTCACGAGTATATCTCTTTCGTCCCACGCTTCTTCCACTTTCACTTGATCTTCCGTACCCTCTGCCTCCGCCTCTTCCGCTGCCTCTTCCTCGTCTTTTTGACCGGCGTGTCGTCAGATTAACGCCACCATCACGACCGCCAATTCCTGTTGTCCTATCAGAATTCTGACCGGTCGCGAGAAGATACGAGAGGAGAAAAATTGGTGTTGGCAGCAACATCGTCCTCTTCTCTCGCTCTCTATCTAGATGGGCTTAGCTAGATGAAATGGGAGGTTGAGAGAGCAGGTGCCCTGTGAGAGAGGAGGTGATGGTAAGGCGTGAATGAACTAATTCCAACGTTGCGAATTAGATACGTCATGAGGCAGATATTCCTTCAATTTTAGATACTCTCCTACACATAAATATGTAGGTACATAGGTAGAAGTACCTACCTCTCTCTAGCTAGATAGAGGCTGTAGAGAGAGAGAGTAGAGAGAGAGAGAGAGAGATAGGCGAGCTGTATCTACGTATTATTGCACTCGTTTACTTTGATTATCGTGGACCATGATCATTGGCTCCAAAGACCGTGCCAAGAGTGGCCTGACCTTCCTCATTCTCCTGAATTTACTTGTTCATCTTTTCCGAAATGAATTTCGGCATTATCTCAACCTGCACAAAACGTATCGCATCAACAATGGCAATCTCCCGTCCATGCTGCTCTCAATCTTCTATCACATTGATCCAACCCACCTAATTGTAAATATGCTATCATTAAATCGATATGGGTCCGAGATTTTTGTACAGACCTCTTCCAGACGATGGCACTCTTTTTTCCTCGTTGTTGCCTCTTACATGGTTTGTGGCATTGGTGCATTCGTCGGTGTTGAGTTGTTATCTCAGTATCACGAATACCAGTGGGAAAATCGGATACAGGATGCCAGGTGGAGAAATAGATGCAATCATTGGTTGTGTGATTCAGTCAACGATGCTATCGGTAGAGATTTTTCATCAATATTCACAAATGTGTGGTCAGATTGGAAAACTTCCTTTCGATTTGCAGATATCAAGCTTTCAATGTTTTATTATCGATCAATACACAGAATAGGTGCATCTGGCGTTGTGTATGGGTGGATGGGGATGAGATTAATAACCTCGTGGGTGTCACTGCATCACTCTCGACTGAATGGGATCGATTATTTCTTTCTAACGATGGCAGTTGCACATGATTTGTCAAAGAGTCCCTTGTCTCTGGAGGATTTCAATTTATCAACCTTTTTTGAAGAGGACAATGTAGATCATTCCGTTCATTTGATGGGGTTTGTCTCTGGCATGGTATGGGCAATGCTACTAATTACATGGGAGAAGATATCCAATTTTGGGTTTCTTAATTTATGGAGATGGCGTGGTGGTGGAAGAAGATTGGGAGCAAGATGGGAAGGAGAACAGCAAAGGCAGCATCGAGAACAACAACGGAGACAACATAGTCGATTGATCAATGTAGAAGAAATTACTGACACTCGGCAAAGAACTTCACTGTAGCTTTTATTGTGTGTGCCGCGTGTTCATGTACTAAACAATAAAGCAATCCACTAAATCAACATTACTTCATGTATTTCTCATACGCAGCCTCAACTTTCGCATTGGCCTGTTTCAAAACCTCCATATCTGCATCTTCAGTCAATTCTAGTGTAGTACCATCTTCTGTCGGCGCAAATCCGATAGCCAGCAGCAAATTCTTTGCACCCAAAAATGGCTTGACCTTTGCTTTATATGCCTTGTTCTCCATGTTGATCTTTTTGTACTTTGGTTCATCAGGGTTTTTCACTACATTGCCAATGTATGCTTTGAGAATTTTGAGACAATTGCCTCCATCACCGCCAGCTCGGTAGGATGATACCTTGCTAATGTACTCATCCATTTTCGCCGCACTTGGTGGTGCTTTCTTCTTTCGTGCAGATGCATCTTCTTCAGTTCCATCCGGATTGACTTCGTATTGAATTCCAGAGGGATTGTATCCATCCACACCCAGTCTACCAGTCAATTTTCCCTTATTTGCAGCTCGTTCCCGCTTATCTTTCTCTAATTCCGCACGAATCCTCTGCCTCTCTTTCAAGGCATCTTCTTTCTCCTTCTTCCTTTGTTTAGCCATTCGCTTTCTTGCTTCAATCTCCATCTCCTCGCGTGTCTTTTGCATCTCCTGGCCCATGAACCGACGTTGTTTTTCACGATCGACGTTGTCCTTCTTTTCAGTCTCCTCGCGTTCCGCTCGCTTGGCCTTGAGAAGTGATTTAATCTCGAGAATTTTCGCTGCCTTCTCTTCCTCAGTGAGAGGTTTCTTTAATTCTGTCGATTCTTCAAAGTCAGAGTGACCAGTTTTGTTTGCGTGAAGTTCCAGATTGGCCATGTTGGAAAGTGTCTTGCCGCATTCATTGCATTTGTAGGATTGGGCCACAACAGCGACACCACCCTTGGGTACCTTTTCAATTGGATCATCAATATCATCATCGTCTTGATGATTGAGGAGCCATTCAACTGCTCCCTCCACTGTCCCATTTCCATTGATCAAACCCTTCTGCGCACGAATCTCTGAGAATCCCATGGAGTTTGTCAGAGTCTCGATATCTTCCTTCTTGAGATTTTCAGTGGGATCGATCATTTCTACTTCGGCACATTTCTCTTCATCATCCACATCCATTTTATCAGCTACTCCGGAAACTGCTTCCTTCATCTCCTCATCCTTTACAGGTGGATCCGCTGCCTTCTTCTCAACAGGCAGGGGGGAAGCAGCAGCACCAAAGCGTGCCAGCCGCTGAGCTCTTGCATCCTCCGCACTCACAGCCGCACCACCTCCACCCAATGAATTCCCACTCCCAAAATCATGACCCTTGCAATATTGCTCCACCAAACTCTTGATCCCTTCAAAGTTGACACCTTCAACGCGTCCCACCTCCGATGACTGTTGAAATAGCGCATATGTGGGAAAGGCACGGACGCGGTAATTTTGAATGGCTTCGCCTAGATTGTGCTCGTAAACGATACAGCACGACACGTTGATGTTTGGATCGGAGGCGTATGATGCTGCGAGTGTCTCTAGTTGGGGTTTGGATGCTTTGCATGGGCCGCACCAGGTGCTATTTGTTCATGGCATGATATTTTGAAGTGTCGATTGATTAGAAAAGTTGAGAAAAGACACAAATGACACAAAGAAGATATCATACAAGAGAGTAGGAATTTCAGGCCCCTCTGTTCCAAGACTGTACTACTCACGCAGAAAAGCACACTAGTGAAAATGCATTAGTAGAGAGGAACGACGAGAGCTCCTCCGAGCTAGACAATTCTTGAAGAGCGCCCATGGTTTTTTGACGAACGCTGTCGAAAAAAAAAATTATGAAAATGTTAAACGTGCATTTGTGAGAGACTCCCATTACCAAAGCGGTAGGTTCACAGTATCTTCTTGACATCACCCCTGACACCTATATCTAAAAGTAAGCTGATAAGAAGTACTCTGTTGTAACCATGAAGCTTTCACTCTTAACTACGCTTATAGCATCTGCTGCTGCATTCGCCCCGTCTCCTCTGGAAAGGGCTAAGACTGCGCTGTCTATCTCTGCAGCTGAAAACCCTCTAAGGAATGAGCTTGGTGCTCAAGCGGTGAGTCAACTCGTTCCTAACGATGAGTGTTCAAGAGGAGTGATGTTTTTTGGATGACACGATTATTCAAATGTTTTTTCAGCGACGACAAGCCGAGAATGATGGATTACAACTTTGCAGTGCCAGTGCGCTCTCGTCTGCTGCTTACTATTGGCTGCTTACCTAACATTAACATGCTCGCCTCCGTCAACTCATCAGCCACTCGGTTTCTTTGATCCACTTGGAGCCTGCGCAAATGGTGACAAGGAGAACTTTGATCGTCTCCGTTGGGTTGAGCTCAAGCACGGCCGTGTAGCCATGCTTGCCGTGGTTGGTTATCTCGTAACCTATGCAGGAGTTCGTTTCCCCGGTGCTGAGGACATTCCTAGTGGCTTTGCCGCGCTTGACAACCTTCCTGATATGGTGAGTGAATTCTGTGCATGACTTGTTGATTGTTTGTTTTACACACTTCCGATAGCTCCTATCGGATGTAAATGTATACTCTAATGTCGTCCCTGCATTTGATTACTCTATCATATAGGTTTGGGCTCAAATGATCGCCACCTGGACGATGATGGAGGCTGCGAATCAAGATCAGTACAAGGCACCCTGGGGTATCAACCAAAACGCTCTCGGTGAGTCTCCTGCTGAGTTCCAGGGCGACTTTCGTAACGGAGCGATTGACTTCAATTGGGACACATTAAGCGAGGAGTCCAAGTGGAGGAAGCGTGGCGTTGAATTGAACAATGGCCGAGCCGCACAAATGGGTATTCTTGCCTTGATGGTGCACGAAAAGATTGGAAATCTTGGGGATATCTTGCCGCTCAGTCATAATTGAATGATGCTTTTAATATTTGGTTCAGGTCACAGCTCATGTGGCTGAAAGATATTGTTCAATAGCTACATGGAGCTGCGCCTCTTATCAAGACACTTCCATCTCTGTGCACCTTCCGCTACAACAGTGCCAGATCAAAGCAATGTTATTGCAACTCAATTCATGTATTTTTAATTACTTAAACTTCTACCTTCAAGGTAAACTTCTTTGTCAAGTCTGCTGAATATGAATTTTGACATGTACACATCGATAAAATTTGTCGACGCACTCCCTTACACTGCTTCCGAACGTGTGACCTTTTGCTTCTTCCTTACAGTTTGATCTAAGATATTCTCTGCAGAGGACTCTCGTTTTTTACTTGATGTACTTGTTGAAAAGCCGGAACTAATCATTGGGATGACAGATCCTCCAGCTCTAATGCCACCGTCTTCAGAGTCAAATAGCCCCAGAGCTCTTGCCGCTTGGACGTAGTATCTTCGAAGCACAGAACTTAAACTTGAACATCCGTGAGTAAGCTTACTCATGGCACCCTTCAAATCTGGAGGTAGGTGCGGACAGTAATCTAGATGAAGCTTTTGAAAATCTCGCACTGACTCGTAGATGCCGCTGATCGAATAGGGATACATCACAGCCTCACGCCTTGCACCCATGCTCGATCCAGCGCAGTGCATGCACCGAAGGCCGACCTGCCCAAGCTTGATTGGGTACTTCTTATCCGTTTTTGCAATCGCGAGGTCGTTTTCAGTTGCACTAAAGATTTCAACATTGTTCCTCACGAAACAGTCCATATCTGATAGCCAGTCCTTGTCTTGGGGCAAAGCGAGGAGGACGCGTTCCTTCTCGGGTGAGGATGCAGCAATGGATGCCTTGAGCATTCGTGCAGCAGTACCACTTGCGATTTCGGGAGATTTCAAGGCACTTTCTACTTGTACAGAAGTTGCGAGCTTCGGTGTCGAAACTAAAGCTGATGATGACGGTGGTGCCTTTTCAGCTGCGTCAATGTCACCGCTATGCAGCCTGCGCCATACACGGCGAAAGAACACTTTCTGTGATCCTCTAGGTCGTGAAGACATCTGGGTTGGGTGGCGGTCCTTGAGAACAAGAAGAGCATCCCTCACTTCTGCTGGACAACTCTTGCACTTCAATATATGAGCAGGGATCTCTGCAAAACTGTTCGCGAGTCTGTCAACTGTTGACCAATAGAACTTGCGACTGTAATCATTTGTTGAGCAATGAATACATTGCAATCCTCCGTATCCAATCGCAATGTTATCTCTCTTGCCACCTCTTGTTTTCTTATCCCTTTCTGAAAATCTGCACACGACGAGTTGCATCATCATGTGATAGAAATAGTCCGTCAGGAGGTCACTATCCTCCGCTTCGACAAGAGAAGTCCCAATATCTGAGTCGGACCCTGCAGCTTTGGCTTTGGGGATTTCATCAGCTTTCGCGTTCAGTAAGTCAAACGCCTCGTTATACTTTTCGTCATTGCTTGGTATTCCTGCAGGAGACTTGTGCTGATACGGCTTACGAACCTTCGCTGGCTTCTGCATCACGGTCCTGCCTTCTTCGTCAGTCTTCTTGGACGATTTGCGCTTCAATCCACTAGTATGTTGCATAAAATTGGGGTAAGTGGAGGAGGCAGCTGGCGGACTAAGTCCAGGAGGCATCAAAGGAGTTTGCTGCTGAAATGAGCTCCATTGATTTGACCAAAATGTTGTTTGATCCTTCGTGGCAGTGTTTGGAAGCATAGGTAGCTCATCGTTGTTGGACTTGGTTGCAGATGCTGCTGCGGCTGGTTGAGGACTTCTTCCCGTCGGTGGATCAAGTTTCCGTTTCAGTTCCGACGCAGCCATCGGTTGATTCTTCGCATCCGGTGACATCTTCTGGGCACTTTGACTTTGCTGCCGAATCGCTTCAATGTTTGCCGCAATGGATGGGTTTAAACCTGGGCAGAACATAAGATGATGATCCACAAAGTAGTTGGGAGGGGGTTGTGGATTCTTCCAAACATAGTTTGGACCACGGTAGTAGTAGGCAAGGTGGGAGCAGTGACGGCAGACCCATCCTGCGTACCCGTCAAAGAGGAATGGGAATTCACTCAGCATGGGCTGTAACGAAGAAGAAGACGAAGGAGTTGCCGAGGAGGAGGCCTTGCCATCCTCGTCATCATTCGCTTCGTGGGACACCTTCTTGACGACGCTTGAGTCTGGACCAGGTCGTAAATCGTAATTGAGTGTGGTCGGATCATGCGCCCTAAAAAATGCATTACTACGAGCTGCAAGTTCAGCTGCACTCTTCATTTCCGACTGAGGTACCATGCCTTGATGATAATGCATTCCCGGCTGAAAGACGTTAAAATTGTGCTGCTGTTCTCCTCTACGAACAACAGGTGTAGGCTGCAATGTATTATCTCCACGAACCAAACCCATGGCACTCAGACCAGCAGCCGCCATCGTTGCTCTTGCATCCTCCATATTGGTTGCTGATGTCGAACCACCACTACCACCATACGTCGATGGCTTTAAAATACCCGAGGAGGCAGCTCCAGGAGTCAAATGATGATGAGGATGTGGAGTAGTCTGATCCAGCCCACTACCAAAGATACCAAACCCACCAGGGGTTAACCCAGGTGTTGTTGCCAAATTGGCAAAATCACGCAAGGCAGAGTCTTGTGGTGGTGGTGCATCCGCATAATGCTGGGATGGCGTCTGTAGGAGCTGCTTCTGTTTTCTCGAGCTGTGTGTTGCGTGGCTGTGGGCGGATGCATTGCTGGTGGAGGATGGTAATGCAGCCCCCCGTGCGTCATCCGCAGTGGTTGTGGCGGCGGGGGCGTTAGTAGATGCAGCAGCATCGACTAATGAAGGGGGGGGGTCGGCGTCCTCGTCATCGTTTTGTGTCGGTGGTTGTTGGTCGCCCTCCATCTCTAATCGTGGCGGTTGATGCAAAAGAAGAAGTGGCTGAATTTCACTAGCTGGCATTGACGAATGGTAACCTGTGATATGTTTGAAAATGATGTGATGCGGTATGTGTCAACGATGAACGAATTAGAATGAAGATCTGGATATTCTGATAGAGGGGCGTCGAGAAGGCAAAAGACAAAGCACTCCAAGCGGAAACAACAGAAAAATTGTTCCATGGTGAACGAACGAATTCAAACTACATATGCACCACTCACCTCTATTATTTCTCCCCAGTTATTTAGGACTACACCACAGCGAGTCTCTATTATTCGTCGTCGTCTGTTACCTGCTTGATGTTGCTAACTGTGTGATCAAAGCTTCGTCTTCCGCATGCATGGTGGTGATCCACATGAGCTTATCTCTTGGTTATGTGCAGAGTTGAGAGGCAACATCAGTGCTAAAAAATGGCCGTTGCTGCACAAACCGGAAACACACAAAGGCCATCGGCAGAAAATGGAGGAAACGGTCTCTTCGACAAGGGGGCGCTCTAAACTTTTTCTAAAAAGGGGGCACGTTGTTTGGTTTTCATCAAGAATTTTATAACAAAAATGACTAATACTGATCATCTGGAAGAGGGCAGAGAAAAGGTTGCCCCCCGATTGCTTCAAAAAATCAAAAATTAGGCGAGCAACACGCCTCTCTTTTCGAACGAATGAAAGGGGCAACATAAACTCTCTCTAATCAGCCGACAGCGATGCAGGCTGCCACCAGTACCACTGAACTCAATGCCATCCTTGCCTGAAGCAGCCTCTCGTATATATAGTACCGTCAGGTTTCTCTAAGTAACAGCCTTACCAGTAAAATGTCGTCATCATCCGCCGATCTAGCCAAACTCCAGGCGGCCGTGAAGGACCTCCAATCCTCCCAACTCAACCTACCCTTCGTTGATGTCAACAAAGAAAATGCCACCAACAACACTGGCAACAACAACTCCTCGGCAGCAAACAAAGCCCTCCTCCAAAAATACAAATCCGCCCGACAACACTACATCCAACAGCGGACCACCGAACTCTTCCTCGAGCACCTCCAGCAGTACAATCCCGCCACCAACGCGTTTCCCCTACCACAGTCCATTACGCCCTCGGAACGCGCGGAATTGCAATCTCGCCAAAATGAACTATTATCTGCGGTAAAGGAGACCATGGACAGTGTGAACGGGGGTATGGACGAGGTCCAGTTGAAATACGCCCAGTTGGAAGAAAAACGAGAGGAGTTTGTCCAGATTGTGGAGGGGATGGAGCGGTCGGAGCGTCAACGGAGGATGGCGCAGAATCATGGTGGTACTGGTGATCCAATGGCCGATGATGATGTAGAAGAAGAAGACATTACTGAATCAGATGTAGCCCAGCAACAAGATCACTTGAACGAATTGCAACAACGCAAGCTTCAATTGGAGGATCGGTTGAGAGCAGTTCGAGCGCAGATTATAGATGTGGAAGATGATTGTCATCGAACCAAGCAAGTGGTCAATGAGGTTAGAAAGATGACTGGACGGAAGCCTTTGGATTGGCGTGGCTTTATGGAACGTGATATTGACGGTAATGATGGTGATGGTGGTAGCAACAATGTTGAGTACATTTGCAATGTGGACAATGAAATTGTCGAACTGCAAGAAAGGGCGGCAGAGTTGAAGCAATCGGGTGAGTTCTACGATGGCATTCGAGAACTGATGGAAGAATTGGGTGGGGTCAAGATCTTATCATCTAGTGCATGCGAGCAGGAGGAAGGGTTTACTTTGACGCTGAAGCTTCTTGGTTGTCACATTCTTGAAATTCTTCTCACAAAGTCGGGAAGTAGTGGCACGAGTCTTTCCGTTGCGAGTGCCAAGCTTACAACTCCCACTACATTTCCCATGCCAGAGGCACGGCCTGAGCAAATGAATGATGATACGGAACATCTCACAGAGACGATCAACCAATCCCTCTCGAACGTGTCACTTTCCAAAATCATGTCCCAAAAGCAAACAGTGTCCATTGTCATTCCACCTCTCGATGATCTTGTCAAATGGAGCCGCTCCTTGGAATCTTCTCAGGGGATCCGTTTCGTCCTTGTCGAGACCATGGCACGAATTCGCACATTGGATGCACGTGTGGCGGAGTTGACTCATCTTCGTCAGAATTATGCGGCGCAGATTTATGATATTGAAACGTCTTCGGATTCGTCGCAGTTTGGTGGGGTGGAGCAGGAAGTTGTTTGTGCGATTAATGAAGGTATTACTGTGGCTCTTCGGTTGACTGTGGATTGCCCCTTGGTTCCAGGGAGTGTGTATATTAGTGATTTATTTGGAGTCGGTGGATGGGAAGAGGAGAAGCTGGCAACTTTGAAGAAGGTGGTGGAACAACGAAGGTGCAAAGGACCTGTCGAAGTGATGGAAGTTATGGTGAAGGAAATTAGGAAGCGTAGAAATGGCGAAGGCTGGGCTATTCCATTGACCCCATCTTTGCCAAGGGGTGGAAAATAATTCTCTCCATGCCGTTCTCGTATTTGTAGATGCAGCCGTTTGCCTTACAACTCCTTGAAAGAGATGTTGAAGTAACTTTTCATGAATAATATTGGTGTCAATTCAATTTACTTGCGTGCATAAATCAACAGAAAATCCGTTCTCCTTTAGTAGGTACCATCCTATGTATGTCAATCGGATGCTGGAGCCTCTGTACCCTCGGACATAAAGAGCTAGCAGTAACAAAATAATCGTACAGGGTTTAATTAAAATGCTTCTACTTAGGTTAAATAACATATAGTTACCACGTGTATTCTGTACAATATACTTACTCTCCACCATCTTGTATTGATCTCAATTTGGATCATCTATACAAATCATAACTTACGACATGTAGTAAGAAGTGTTGTTGCTCTGCGAACGGCCCATTACAATTCCACTGCTTGTGCGAGTTACTTCCGCATCATCGGCCCCAGCTCCTACACCACGCCTGGGCTTCCAACTAAGTCCACCCTTGCTGAGGGACTTGTGAAGGGAGGATGACCAACTAGCCAAGATGACACAGGCACTGATGGAAAGGACGAGGAAGAAGATTTGCATTGGAGAAACCTTGGCAATACCTTGACCGTATTCCTGCATTAAAAGGTTGCCATTGAGTCCTTGAACTCCATCCTCATTGTAGAGCCTGTTGGCGTCCATGACGACATTTCCTTCGGTGTCGTATTTGCCCATGCGCATGGCGTCGATGTATGCACAAGAGACATCCTGCAAGGCGACCGACTCGGCGTAGTTGTAGTTTCTCTTGTGACGCCACCAGTTGTTGAGAGTCTTGTCGCAACGAACTGATTGCATGAAGACGGCGTCGCAAATATCAGCGATCTCGCCCTGAT